>JAHWFO010075849.1:58547-97812 GCA_023313115.1 Rhysida immarginata | reverse complement strand
TTGTGCAGCCGCTGAAGGAGAGATCCCACAAAGCATTGCGGATGAGTGAGTAGTCGATATCAGACCGGAAACACACCCTGTTTTTCTCTTGTTGGACGAAGTATAGATTGAAATGTGTAGTGCGAATGGGGTATAAGCTATGTTATAGGAACAGCCTTCTACCACGCCTGCGCAGAAGCCGATTTTTGCGGATGTATGTAAGGACAGTTTTTATCATATAATTACGCATACGTTTAAAGAATTTTTAATTGCAAATTACCGCTAATTCATGGTAATTATGGGCACCAAAACTAACTGACAAATCTACAGACTAAGATCTTTTATTTAAGATCGAAATGAAGTTTAGAGATGCAGTAGTTTTCTTTGATGAGTTGTGAAACCTGTAAGTAGCTCCATTCTTCCGCTAGTTAATAATACGAGGCGTGTTTTTTACGTAAGTACCGTTTTGTAATAAAAACAAAACTACTACACAGAGTGTTCAAAAAAGTCTGTTACCAGTCTCGATATTTCAATAACTAATGGGAATTTCCAGATTTCAAAAAAATTATCTCCTATCAAATCAGTTGTGGGCTTTTTAACAATGACCTTAATTTTGATCTTCACATTTAATTTCAAAGTCAAATTTAATGCATAATGAAAACCGTGAGAGATAGGAACAAAAAGTCACTAGGCTTCTTTTATTCGCCACTAGAGTGCAGCAGGTGTCCAATTTTGGTATTTGTCGTCTTTGGTCTATGAACTGAGAAGCGTGTTCATTGGCTATTGAATTTGTTCTCGCCCCCGAAAATAGTTACTTTCATTTTCATAAACATCTTGCCAGTTAATTGAGTGCGCATTGCGCAATAGAGGCCGTCACTCGTGTTGAACGATATATAAACCATTTTTTGCAGTTGCTTTGATTTCTTGTGAATTTTTCAATTTGCTTTCTCTCTGCGTCATTTACTTGATTTATATAGCATTTATATAGTTGAAATTGACAGTAAAATTTTGTGAATAACATCCATGATCGTGCAAGTAATGAGTAATGACTTTGAAAGGGGTGGTTGTCTATGAACCAAGCACTGCGACCTCAGGTCTATTGTACTATCCCCTAATGACGATGAAAGCATCGTGCAAGTAAGCTACGGTATTAAATTTCCTGCAAGCAGTTGCAATGGCATCAACTAAATATCTTATCATCAAGTTTTAAAACGTATTAATGTTTTCTGTATCACAGTTTTTCGTGAAGGGCGATTTTTCTTTGCATATTTCACTGGCTGTCATTGTTGGAGCATTTCGATCTGCAGATGGCTGGTGAGGTTTGGAGTTGAAAAGTTTTAGATGTAAATTCATTTGTGATTCCAGTACCACCAAATTGTTCAATGTTGTAACATAAAACTTACATGCACATGCTTACATGCAACTGACAATGATCCTTTTCTAGCCAAACAACTACACCAAGCTTGGTGAATTTTGCATTCATCATCTTTAATTCATAACTTTAATTCATGATCCACATGCCTTCTTGTTTCTCCGCAGCACAGAGACATTTTAAGAAAAAATGTACACCATGTTTCACGCATGTTACGTATTTTAAAAACTTGTCAGGAAATAACCTCCTTCCTCTTTGTAAACGAGCTTCTGCAAACCTTTGTTGAAACCACTCATGAAATACGGCTATTGTAAACAAAACAAACTTTTTTATCCAATGATTGTACATCTTTATATCCAGTTAACGGAAATAAAATTGAAGGAATATTCACTAAAACATGCTCCAAATCATTATTTCTTCAGAGTGATAACCTAAAATAAAATATCATGCTTAGTGCGGTATTTCAATCCACAATATTTTAAAAAGTATACGATGTATTTCTTCTAATTCAGCTTTAGTTCCTGTTAATTTTGCCCCAAGCTTTCTCAGTTCTTCTTTAATTTCATTTACTTTCATTTTTATTTATAAACTGATCTTACCTTCACAAAACGGAACTTTGTCTATTAGAAATCAAATTCTACAGCAAGAACCACTGTGGCAGCGTCCTCATTTGTTGCTGTTTTGATCGTCCCTGTCTTGCATGTTGTTGAACACCACCAATGTTCTGAAAACCAATTTTCCCAAAGGCTTGTCTTGAAGGATGACGGCGATTTGGATATCTTTCAGCATGTATGTGGGTTGCAAGTGCTACATCTTGCTGACTTGCACCATAACAAGTCGTAATATGTCAACCATTTCATTTTTACTCTGCCATTTGGAGTTTCAGTTTTACAATGTTTGAATCAATGCATCTTAACCTGAAATCTATACATAAATACGGTAACCCATTTTTATCTTTGTTAACGTGGAGGAATACGCTTGAAACGTATATGGTTGGAAAGGTCCTATGCTGTAGATGTGCACAAGAAATTTTGTTTGCGGATCTGTTCACGTTAACACAGGTATAAAAGCGTTTCAAAAAGGTAGCTTAAGAAACAGGTTGTGCGCCATATTTGGCTTCTAACATTGCCTTTTTATTGTGTTTTTTTTTTAATCAAATCATTTGTTGATGTTCATTTGAAAGCATTTTAATTGTTGATGTTCATTTGCAAAACACTGCTAGCGCGTCATTTTTGAAATTGCGAGAGAATCGTTGTATTCATTTCAAATTGCTTTGTGAATAATTTGCTGCTTCCAATTTGGTAAGTTAATTATTTTGTTCTCTATTTAAATGACATTCAGTCCAAATATGATTTCAAATGTAGTTGAAATGAAATTTTTTATTATTTAAATTTAAATGCTTCGAAGAAGGGCATTGACAGGACGGAGGGAGCGACACATACACAGGGACGGACAATTTAATTTATTATTATTAATAAGCAAGATTGAAGCTACAACAATAACACGTATAAATTTTTTTCTCAGAAATATGATCGAATTTCGATCACTGGGGAACCCTAGTCAAATGAAATACACGTACGTATTAGTATCAGCAAAGCTCATGATTGACAATTTCCATTAAAAAATTACAGTAATTTTTATTAAGTAATCATTGTTGCAAAATCAACTGAAAATCAAATTGGACCATATGATTTAGAGTAATTGTAGGGTGCTGTAAAACTTTCCAATTGACTCTTTGAAGTGAAAACTTCTTTAGGCGCATCGCGTACAAACTTTTTGCTGCGCAGCGAATGTGTCTCTTATGCGTCCGCCGGAAATGCTTCTTCTACAATATTATTTCTGGGGAGGGGAGGGTTTATCCGAGTTTAGCCAACACTACCTAGACTAAAAGCCTGCGCACAGAAATGCCATACATTGTTACATCATCATCAAACGGCCAAATTTAGGGCTTATTATTGGTAGAAATACGATTAACAATAGCCGCTTTAGCGTGATGTAGCAATGTAGCGCCCTCTATATAACGGGTGTGCTCGTCCGCCATTTTCGTTCCTCGTGGTCTCTAGTTTCGTTCAGCAGCATTGGTTTCGCATAGCAGCGTGCGCTAAATTTAAACATTAAATTGTGATCACTTTTTGATTTCTAATGAAAAATGGTGTGTTGTTGAGCACCTAATTGCTGCAATAGAAGCGAAAATGGTTACAAATTGTATGTTTTTCCAAAAAATGAAGAAAATTGTAGCATTAATTACAGCTGCAGAAAAGATGTTTAATGCAAATAGGGAAAATATTATATGTGGTAAAATAATTTTAAATAGAGATTTTATTAGAAATGTAATAGAATTTTCTGAATTAAGTGATCTACCTAATTGTTGTGGCATTTCCTCTCATTTAATCCAACATTATCTTAATGTAAGAGCCTTTAAAACTTCAGATGCTCTTAAAGGGAAACATTCGAAATCATCTTTTGCTTCTAAGAGTTGTTTTTCTAAATAAACCTTTTGATTTTATAAGATATCTGTAAAATTTTCTTGTAATTTTTTAATACAAAATAAAAATGGCAAATTTTGAGATTTTAACGTCTAAGTTATTTAATTTTTAGAGAAAAAACATGTAAAATATTTGTATTAAAATGACAAATTTAAAAATAAAGTTACAAGTTATTAAAGAAAAAATTTTAAATAACGAATAATTTTGATGGTAAATTATTCAAACATTGATTCACATTATTCAAACAAAATTATTATTTTAAATCTTAAACCTGTTAAGATTTAAAATAAAAATAAAAATTAAAATAATTTCTTGTTCTAAAAATAATAATAAAATATTCTTAATAAATATAAACAGTTTAAAAAAATTTAGTATTTATCATTTATTAAAACAGGTGAATTATATTGCAGCTAGAAACTAAAGTTAGCTAAGTTGTAACTAGCATCAGCAGATAGAGCGCAGGAACGAAAATGGCGGATGAGCACACCCGTCAGATTAAGAGCCCTATAGCAATGTATGACGTTTCTGTGCGCAGGCCTTCTGTCTAGGTGGTGCTGGTTTAGCCAACATCTCCTTGGAAGAAAGCCTCACAACTGAAAAGTCATGCATTGTTACATCATCATAAGTCGACCAAATTTAGGGCTTATTATTGGTAGAAATACAATCAACAATGGTCGAATTATGATGATGTAACAATATATGACGTTTCAGTTGTGAGGCTTTCTTTCAAGGAGGTGTTGGTTTAGCCACGGCCTCCTAGAAACTACCAGGCCTGAACATGACGTCAATAATGTATTGTTGAAGCAGTAAGATTGTGACGTTGAACTAACTTCTGTAATAGCACAACACCACCTCGACTCAAAGCCTGAGCGCGAACATTTCATACCTTGTTACATCATCATAAAAAGTCATCTTTAATCGCATTTCTACCAATAATAAGCCCTAAATTATGACTTCGTATCATGATGTAACAATGTATGACGTTTCCGCACTCAGGCTTTCTCTTTGGGTGGTGTTGAATAGCACCACCAGTTTCACGTAACAATGCTTTATCTTTTTCCGTGTTCAGGCCTGGTAGTATCTAGAAGGCCGTGGTTTAGCCGAGCGAGAAGCAGATAGCCGTGATGGAGAGAGGGCATACCGTCTGTAGACACAATTCCAACAATGCATTGCGTTGCTATGTGGAGACAGGGCATAATGAATTGTTGAAAAAGAGGAATCATCCAGTTCAGTTTTTTTCAGTTCAGTTTTCAGCCCGCATCACCCAATGGTGAGGAATTATCCTCACATTGGGAAAAGCCAACACCTCCTAGAAAGAAAGCCTCACAACTGAAACGTCATACATTGTTACATCATCATAAGTCGACCGAATTTAGGGCTTATTATTGGTAGAAATACGATTAATAATGGTCGGATTATGATGATGTAACAATGTATGACATTTCAGTTGTGAGGTTTTCCTTCTAGGAGGTGTTGGGAAAACGCGTGCTGTGCATTTCGTTTCGGCTCCGTGCATGCCTTTTACATTGTTGGGATGATGCTCGTGCAGTATGCGCGTGATAGATAATTATTATTATTAGGCTCCCCTAAATAAAATGATTTCTTTATTACTAGGGAGCTTATTATTTAGTAAGATAATTTGAAAACGAATTAACTTTTTCACATTCATTTCGCCAATCGATGAATATGGGACAGAGTACGAACAAAGTTCTAAGGTGAGATAACCAGAATAGGTACAAAATAGCACTTTCACTAATGGTACCATTACAATAACCCCTTAAAATATTCAATGCTAACATTTGGCATGTAATGACGCGTCATAAATGAATAGAGCGAATAATTAATGATAGTCGGAATTAGTAATACGTGTTCTATGGTACCGTTTTGTACCAGTGAAAATTTTCAATGCAAAAACATATCCTGTAATATATCAAACAACTCGTCACGATGTGCCATGCATGAATATAGCGTTTAATTAAAGATAGTAGCACGTGTTCCCTGGTACCATATGGTACGCTTGGAAACTTTCAATGTAAAGATATGGCATGTAATATATCAAACAACTCGTAACGGTGTGTCATGCATGAATATAACCTGTTATTAAAGATAGTCGAAACTGGTTTAATAGCACGTGTTCTATGATACCATATGACGCCGTTGAAAACTTTCAATGCAAAGACGAGAGATTGAAATATGACTCAATTCATGGAGATTTTTTTTAGAAATTCAGAGAGATTTGAATCAAAATATATCTCGTATTTAATTATCATAAGCATATTGTTTCTTTCTTAGATTTTAATATATTGAAGAAGATATTGATTTACAAAATCAACAGATAATTGATACATAGTTATACGTGTAGATCTAATGAGAAAACGCATGAAAATAAATGGTTTTATACATAAGTAATAAAAATTTATGGCTTATTCCTGACAAGTCCAAGTAATAACATCCATAATAAATTTTATATCATTTACATATACAGGGTGTATCAGGATCGATGGTCATAAAGTACCTATCGTTGTTCTCCGCAAAATTCTAAGCATAATTTTCCATATCCATTTTTCAAAATTCTAAAAAAAAAATGCTTGAAATCGTTATCCAAAGTTTGGCTACTATGACGTCAGAAGGCTATAGGAATGGATGAATTATGACGTCCAGAAGGCTTCGAATTACGTCATAATAGCCAAACTTTTTTTTGAGAATTTTGAAAAATGGATAAGGAAAATTATGCTTAGAATTTTGCGGAGAACAACGCTAAGTACTTTATGACCATCGAACTGATACACCCTGTATATTATCTATAATGTATTACAATCGCCATACTAGTTTTCAATCCGGTCGTGCGGTCTTAAGCGCGCATCCGCTTTTTTTTTGTATGATACACTCGTGGCCAAAAGTTTGGACCAACCAGCAATGTCAAGAAAAATTGAATTTATACGAAAACTGCTTTACACCTACAACTCTAAGTAAACAATATTCAGGGAAGAAACAAATTTATTTCTGCGTTGTTGGTTTCTTATTACCTAAAATCAAAATAAGACTGACCAAAAGTTTGGACCACATAAAGGGAAAAAAGTATTACATCATTAACTAATGAATTATTTTGATATTTGAGATCATTTTGACTCTACAATATTTGACAAACGACCTGAAATAGAATTAAATAAGCTTTTAATAACATTTGGCTTAACAGTTTTCTGAATGGCTGCTATTAGTTGTTTTCGAGATTTGTATTGAGTGTTTTGGTGAATTTTTTGTTCCGTGAGATGCCTCACGTTCTCAATAATATTGAGATCTCGATTTCAAGCAGTCCAAGCAAAAGTGGAAATGTTGTTGCTCTCAAAATTGGCTTTCACAACTCGTGCAGTATAGATTGCAGGAATGTCCTGCTGCTAAATCCATGGTGTTTGCTTAAACTAGACTTTGCACAAAGGTATGAACACATTGTGAAGATCATTATATTGATCTGTTGTGCAATGTCTATCTATAATGTGAATCTTCAACTTTCCGTTGCTTCCAATGGCACCCAGAATCATCATTCCATTACCACCCATTTACCGCTTAATTCGCAGTGGAACAAGTGTTTCTTTATCACGATGCTCTTCATAAGAAGCTATATTATCAGGACCATCCAAACTGATTCGTTTTTCATCAGAAAACGCAACCAATTGGAAGTCTGTGTTTTCACGCAGATGTGTCTTAGCAAACTCCAGTCTCTCCTGCATGTGTTTCTGTGTTAGTGGCAACTTTTTGGGTGTTAATTTCATAAGCAAAGTTCTGAGTACGTAGTTCGCTGCGAATTGTTCTTCTTGAGGCAGCAAGTTGCAGATTAAGTTTGACTTGTGTGGTGTTGACTATATGCCCAGATGTAATATCATGTCTAACATGTCTCTTAATTCTTGATTTGTCTCTTCGCGTCAGTGCACAAGGTCGTCCTATTTCCGTCGTATTTTCCAATTAACATTTTTAACAATTCTGATAAAGATTTGTAGCTCACGCGGGAGATTTCAGAAAGTTTTTTGAAGTTTGTAAATTGCTTGTTAAAATTTTTAATTCGCTCTCGTTGGCCTTCAGTTACCATCGTTCGCCTCATAATATGGTTTTAGTGTTGAATTTATTTTTTCTTGATTTTGCTGGATGGTCCAAATTTTTGGCCACCAGTGTAATGTTTGAAAAAATGGAAGGAAAAATTCTGAGACCTGGGCTCCATTATCCGCAATAGCTCAATTGGTTAGAGCGTTGCCAGCGACAGGCACGTCCCTGTTCGAGTCCAGAAATTCGATTAAACGTATCTTCGGATGATGATGTAACAATGTATGACGTTTTCGCGCTCAGGCCTTATCTTTAGGAGGCGTTGGTCCAGGTCGCGGAATTTTTCCTTCCCTTTTCTTTTTTTATTCATGGAGATTTTGTGTGATATAAAAAATTCTGACAAATGACTGCCCCGGCCTTGGTAGGACAAATTCACTCTTTTGAGGAAATTTTTCATAACATGTTGATATAATTGCTGGAAAATTTTGGCAATGTTGTGTCGAATTTCACCTAGTTTATTGACGTACACTTTATCCTTAAGATAACTCCAGAGAAAGAAGTCTAACGGTATCAAGTCACATGATCTTGGCGGCCAATTCGCCTCACCTCGCTGCGAACAGTTGTAAAATTTTCACCAATTTTGAAGTAAATTTTTACAATTTCTACGCGTTGTTCGATAGTGTAGTTTTACATACAGCGTCTGTAAAACATACAGTGTCACATAATTTAACATTAAAAAGATAATTTATATATTATAAAATTTAAAAAACAATTTCCAAGTTTATTTGAACACTTATCATAATGCTCAATGAGTATCTGCCAGCCCACTACATAGAAGTCTGCCGCCGATAGGAAAGCCACGCAGTTTTCACGTCTTCATCGTCGCTGAAACGCAGTCTGCCGATGAACTCCTTTAGATATCGGAACAGGTCCGAACTACACTACATGATCAAAGAGTTGGGACACTCATGTGAACATCTACCGTAATTGTGGGACTGGACTGGGCCCGCTCATCCACGTGGACGGAAACGTCAATGCTGATGGCTACAGGACCATTCTGGATAACGGGGCACTTCCAGCGCTGTGGGAACACTTCGGTGACGGGCCATTCCTCTTTCAGCACGACAATGCGCCTTGCCACAAAGCAAGATCCATATCTGACTGGTTTGACGAGATGCGGGTTGAAGAAC
Source organism: Rhysida immarginata (assembly GCA_023313115.1). Taxonomy (NCBI): domain Eukaryota; kingdom Metazoa; phylum Arthropoda; class Chilopoda; order Scolopendromorpha; family Scolopendridae; genus Rhysida; species Rhysida immarginata. Next base: position 88,750 of record JAHWFO010075849.1, on the reverse strand, counting down.
TAGACAGGCCCACCCAGAGTCCTGATCTCAACCCCATCGAACATATTTGGGACGAATTGGAACGACGTGTGAGATCCAGGATGGTTCGCCCTACATCTGTCCAGGAACTGACCACGACACTCCTCGACATGGGTCAATACCTGTGGACACATATCATAAACTTGTGGACAGTATGCCATGTAGGGTGGAGGCAGTGATAGCAGCTCGTTGTGGTCCTACACACTACTGATTGAAGCTTTTTGCGGCTTTACGGTAGAGCAACAGGTGTCCCAACTCCTTTGATCATGTATTGTATAAGGCAGGTGGTCAAGTTGTTCCTAATTAGTCAAATCTTTTTGTTGGGAACAACTTGACCAGCCATCTTACAATCTGGATCTGGCGTCCAGTGAATACCACTTGTTCCGGTATCTGAAAGAGTTCATCGGCAGCCTGCGTTTCAGCGACGATCAAGTAGTGAAAACTGCATGGCTATCCTCACCGGCAGCAGACTTCTATGAAATGGGCATGTAGAAGCTCATTAAGCGCTATGACAAGTGTGTAAATAAACTTGGAAACAATGTGCAAAAATAGTTAAAGGTATATGGGTTAGAAAGCCACGTCAATTCAGGCAGAAAGTTTATACTTTTGGCACTGACCTCTCGGATTTTAATGAAATTTGGTATACACAATTGCCCTAGGGAGTTGGTAATGAATGCCAAATATTATTATTTTTTCATTTTTTATGGAAGTTACAGACATTTAAAATTTGCGAAATTTGAGTGGGGGCCTTATCTATACTGTAACTTCGATTGTATTTTACTTAGAAAGATGTGATTGGTGGCATATGAAAGCTCTTTAACTGTAGATTCTATATGAAATTTTTAAAATTATATTACGCATGCGCAAATATTTAAATTTAATAAAAATATTTTATTTATGCAAATATCTCAAAAGGTGGGTATTTTTTTTCGTTAAAAAATTATTAATATCTTACATATACTTTCCTAATAAAAATACAAAAAATTCAAAACTGTGTTTTGCTCCGTTTTGAAGATATTAATTTTTAAAGCTCGAGTTCCAAGCTACAATACATCCGTTTGTATGTTACAGTTCTTCAGATGGATAAGGCATCCTAAAAAATATAAATTTTGTGGTAATATCCGATTGTCTTTAACATTCTACAGCTGTTTTTTATTCCTTTCAATGTGAACTCATTAAGTTTTTAAAAGAAAATTCAATAAAAGTAATGCCTCCATGGCTGTTATTTTTATAATTGTTAACCGATTTTCAAAATTCTATGTAATGCACTATTCACTTTCCACTATGCACTATCCCTGTCCCTTTCCACGCAATGCACCAACGTGTGACCACTCGGGTGAACCCGTCGGAGAGGAAGTCCGGGGTTGTTGTTGACACCAAGATTGAATGGCAGCTTTGGACCATCTTCTGTAGCACGATAACGCTCGCCCGCAACCAATCGCCACACATAAGATGTGTTGCAGCGCCTACAATTCAAAGAAGAAAAACTGCAGTTCAAAGATAAATGATCTTGCACCTTGCGACTTTCACCACTTCCCAAAGAAGAAAAAGCACCTTAAGGGACATTCAATCCCTGATGACGATATAAAAGTTCATTCAATCCCTGCATGACGATGCAGTTGCACGTTGTGAAATACTCTGCTCAAAATATGGCTGGTGAGATTTGCTGAACTTCAGTTGTGATTTCCTCCTTCAGCTCAGGCAAAATGTGCGGATTGTTTGCATACACTTTACCTTTCAAGGCACCCAAAAAGAAGAAATCGAGAGGTGTGTGGTCCGGCGAACGTGCAGGTCAGATGCCATGCGAGATAATTCGACCAGCAAAGACGTCCTGCAGAAAGTACACTGCTGTATGTGCTGTACACGTTTCCATGCACCACTGCACACTAACGTTTGAATCACGCTGTATACTGAAGCCTGTATCAACTTCAGTGCCTCTACAATTCATCTCGTCCTTCAGGGCATCTCAGAAGTGACTGACTCTGAGGAAATGTATAGTAAATATACTTTCTTTATAACTAACAATTCGACACCGTAATGCAAATTTATATTTTCTTACTAAATTATCTTCTAATTTAACAGGTGCTCAATACTTTTCTGTCTTCTGAAAAAAAAAATCTGAAGTTCTAAGAAACATTTTCTTATTGATATAATTATTATTGTAATGCTACTATTGATTTTATTTTTTCGTGTAATTATAATTAATTATAATTATTTATATAAATAATAAAACGTAAATAAATGAATGGTCCCAAGGTTACACGATTTCTCTTCCCTGTACGAGTAGTCAAGCCCCTACTACCTGACTCCCGCTGCTTGGGGCTCAAGCTTTAAAAATTAATATCTTCAAAACGGAGCAAAACACAGTTTTGAATTTTTTGTATTGTTTTTATGAAAGTATGTGGAAGATATTAATAATTTTTTAACGAAAAAATATACCCACCTTTTGAGATATTTGCATAAATAAAATATTTTTATTAAATTCAAATATTTGTGCATGCGTAATATAATTTTAAAAAATTCATATAGAATCTACAGTTAAAGAGCTTTCATATGTCACCAATCACATTTTTCTACGTAAAATACAACCGAAGTTATACACTGAGTGAGCATATTATTATGACCACCTGACATGTTTATGCAAATGCGCGCACTGACGGCGCCACAATGTTGCTAGCGGGCAGGAACAATATAAAAAGGGAAGCTGAGTGTCGTCGACAACAGTAGACGTGTTCCATTCTTCAATTATGGGTAAACGACGGGGTTTAACAGCCTTCGAACGCGGGATGATTGTAGGTGCTCGGAGCTGTGGAGCGAGTATCAGCGAAACAGCAGTATTCGTGGGGTGCTCAAGAGCAGCCGTCGTTAATGCAATTAAAGGCTGGACGGTTAGCCGGAAGACGGGTCTGAACGTTCGCGCTGTGGCCGCCCGCGGATGGTTGATGATCGGACAGAACGGAGACTGTTACGACTGGTAAAGGATAACAGAAGGGCAACTGTGCATCAAATCACTGCTGACCTTTTATCAGGGGTCCTCCAAAACGGTCTCTGAATGCACGGTCCGCCGCACACTGCATCGCATGGGATACGGAAGGCGAAGACCTGTCCGCACACCTTTGCTGTCTGCAGCCAACAAGCGGAAACGACTCCAATTCGCTCAGGAGCACAAAGACTGGATTATCGAGCAGTGGAAACAAATCATGTGGTCTGACGAGTCACGATTCCAGTTACATCATGCAGATGGCCGCATGAGAATCTGGCGGAAACAGCACGAAAGCATGGACCCCGCATGCATGAATACAACCCTTCAGGCCGGTGCGGGCATCGTTATGGTCTGGGGAATGTTTTCCTGGCATGCGTTGGGTCCGTTAATACGTGTTGAACAATGTCTGGATGGCACAGCATAACCCAATGGAGATGGCTACTTCCAGCAAAACAATGCGCCATGCCACAGAGCTCGTATTGTGCAGGAATGGTTCCAGGAACATGAGGGGGACTTTACCTTACTTCGGTGGCCCCAACAATCCCCAGATTTCACTCCAATTGAGCATTTGTGGGACGAAGTCGAACGAACCATCAGACGGCTGAATCCACCACCGTCCATTCCAGCACAACTAGACAGTGCTATCCATCAGGCATGGTGTCAGATTCCTCCCACCACCTTCCGACATCTCGTGGAATCAATGCCACGAAGAATCACCGCAGTATTAAAGGTAAAAGATGGCCCAACGAGATACTGACAGGGTGGTCATAATAATATGCTCACTCAGTGTAGTACTTCATAGATAAGGCCCCCACTCAAATTTCGCAAATATTAAATGTCCTTAACTTCCTTAAAAATGAAAAAACAATAATAATATTTGGCATTCATTACCAACTCCCTAGGGCAATTGTGTATACCAAATTTCATTAAAATCCGAGAGGTCAGTGCCAATGCCTGCCTGAACTAACGTGGAATGACCCATATACAACTCTTGGACATAAGTATTTAATATCAGTTGCCTTACCATTTCAACAAACAATCAACTCGTTTAAAAAAACAATAAACAAACTAAAAATTAAACAAAAATTTACGCATTGATAAAAGGCATGATTCTTTACAAATTTACATTAAGAACGTTATCTAGTAGTAACAAATTAAATAATAAAAAAATATTAAGTTAAATTTATACTGGACAAAAATATTTAATACTGCTGCTGCTTGGACAAAAGTATTTAATACTTCTTAATATTCTAATTTTGCTGAACTGATATCCTTAACTACCTCTACAATCAAATGGATTTGACCATGTTAATGAAAAAACCCAGCAAAAAAAATGTTTTTTCCATATAATATAGGCAATTGAAACAACAAAGTCATGGGTAAAACACGCGAACTTTCCATAGATGCAAAAAAAATCGTAATTACATTGGGTAAAGAAAACAAAACCCAAAAAGAAATTGCAACCATTGTAGGAAGCAGCCAAGGAACAGTTTCTAACATTATAAAGCGTTTTCGAAATGAAAAAGTACTGACAAACAAGACATGTAGTGGTCGTCCAAGATTCACTACAAAAAGACAGGACAAGACTTTGAAGAAAATCTGCCTACAAATGCGCAAAGCATCGTCTAAACAGATGAATATAGAGTGGAAGAAATACCAGGCCCATACATCAAGCCGTACTCTCAGGCGACGTCTATCCGAAATGGGTTTTAAGCGAGCGATAGCCAAAAGAAAACCTCACCTGTCACGTCATCAGAAGCAGGATCGTTACAAATGGGCCAAGCCAAAAAAGACTGGACCGTAGATGACTGGAAAAACGTTATTTTTTCAGATGAGTCCCGTGTATGTCTTGGACTTGGAGATGGTGGTCAAGTTTATGTGTGGCGACGAGTAGGGCGAAGAGTTGCATGATGACTGTATACGAGGTACACAAAGATTTAAGCAAGGAATTATGGTTTGGGGTTGTATAACGGCTAAAGGCCCTGGTCGTTTGTGTATCCTTAAAACAACAGTGACAAAAGATGTGTACGTTGAAATACTAGATCGCTTTCTGATTCCAACTCTAGATGATTTTTTTGATGATGATGATACTTTCATGCCATCGTGCAGGATTTGTCAAACAATTTTTAGAAATCCACAACATTCTGATAATGACTTGGCCAGCGAATAGTCCTGATTTAAACCTAATTGAAGATATTTGGTTGATTTTCAAAAAATTAATTGATGCTAAACATCCTACCAATTTGAACGAATTGCGAGTTGCAATCCGAGATAGTTGGCAAGAAATTAGTACAACTGAGTGTGCTAAACTGTATGCAACCATGCCACGGCGAGTTACGGCAGTAATTAAAGCCAAAGGTGGTTGCACAAAATACTAACTATTGGTTAGTACTTAAAATATTGATTGATTTGTTAAGATATTAAATACTTTTGTCCAGGCAGCTTCAGTATTAAATATTTTTGTCCAGCCTTTAATATGTTTAATTTACTGTCACATTCTAAGTTTTTGTTAATGAGAAGAAAAATTCACTTAATATTATAAAAAATTATTTTTTTTGTTTCTGTATTAAATTTTATTGGTTTATTTTGTTTCTAAATTAGTAAATTATGTGAATAAAAGTATTTTGAAACACAGAGCTTGTCGTTATTAAATACTTATGTCCAAGAGTTGTAGAATCTGTATAAGAAATTTTTTTTTAAAAAATATATATAGTAGTTTTGTTTTTATTACAAAAAGCCATTTACTTAAAAAAAAACAGGCCTCGTATAAAAAATAAAGAAAATTGAATTTCGAAAACTTTTTCACCTTAGCTATAATTCTTGTTCGAAACGCCTTTGTGCATTAATTTCAGGTTTGGGCTATATGTTGTCTGCTGAACCTATTAACTTAGTGTAAACATTAAATTTATTTATTATATTTATTTTTAATTGGAGCGTCCCTAGGGACAATTGCAGTGGCAGCCGGTTCCAGTTATATTTAATTAAAATAAAACTTTTATTCGGTTAGAACTTCATTTTTTAAATTACAAAAAGCTTTCAATATCACCAAATTGATATGGATCCAACGGTTATGATGACATCTCTTGTAAGTGATATGTAAAAGAATTTTTGAATATGTTTCATGATATAGCATTCATATACGTAATCAGTTTGTTTTTTGTTAAAATGTCATCTTAGACGCTCAAATACATTAACCCCGATGAATTGGCTGAATTTGACACTATCAACAGTAGCATCAAGGTTCATCACTGTTCACTTCGGGTATAAATACTGGCATCTTCTTGCTGTGTTAAATAATCAATCGAGTGACAGAATTTGATCCAATTTGAACAAGAGCCGACCAGCGCAAAAAGTAAGTGTTCTTGTTGAATACTGTTTAGCATAGACATCTTATTCATTTAATAATTGTATAATTACTTATTATATAAAAATATTTGATAGATGATTACCTATAACGTTAATAATTGATTATTAAATATTTTAATAATTATTTTGAAATTGACGATGCAATTCTGGTTCGAATCTCTAAGTTTTTGTGTTTGTCTTGGATATGTGGCAAGGACATGACCGAGAAATCGACGGCCCCAACTATCTGTACAATAATAGCATCTATACATGTTATTTTGCGCGTATGATACAAGGTGATGTAACTGGAAATCTTTGGGTTTTTTTAAAAATAAACAGTCATCGCTAACGCATGTCGTTTAAGTAGACGAAAACTGTTGAAAACCACGAATCTTTTGTTTTGAATTAATTGCTTATTATAATATTTTTGTGCTCCAGTTACATAGTATATTTTGCTTAGATTTCCTTAGTAAAAAAAAAACACTAATGTTCTCAAGTGCACATGTTTAGAATTACGGCGAGAAGGTATAAATGAGTTTTTACTTTTGTCTTAGCTTTAATTTTCCAAATCTTTTATGCAAATTGAAAATGTCAACTCTCCCGTCGTATGGTTTTGACGTTTCACAAGGGGACATTACGACCTCGGGATTTTAGTTTAATACGAGACTTCGTATAGTTGTAGTGTACCCTTAGGATGTTAATATACTTAAATATTAAGGCGCACTGATCAGCCAATTTTGAAAAAAAGACGGTTTAAAGTTTCGAACGCCATATATAAGGGAAGTTTTACTCTTTAATTGTAAGTGATCCGATAGCTCAGACGGCAGCGTGGTTACTACTCACAAATCAAGTTATTAGTGTGAGGTAGCGGGTTCGAATTCCAGTTGTAACAATTTTTTTTTTCTTTACTCAAATAATTATTCAATATATTATATTTACAAATTTACAGTCCTGGAAAAAATGATAGGAACTTTTGTGTTTTCAACATAACATTTTTAATAATGAATTTATTTCAACGAAACTTTACACACCTGTGCCCACACTGCATTGTCATCATTGGTTTCAATTCAGTCAAAATATTTAAAAAATTAGTTGAGCCACAACCAATTTTTGAAAAAAAGGGTGGAAAAATGATAGGAACACCTTCAGTTATCATGAGATTGCTCGTATTTAATACTTTGTAAATCCACCATTTTTGTTGATCACGTGAAACACACACGATCCTTCATAGATTCTATTAGTTTTTCAAGAGTTCTGCACGAAATTTCTTCTCAAGCCTCAAGAACAGCCTGTTTGAGACTCTGGACATTCTCAAACTGCCGCCCTTTCTTATAAACGGCCCGAACCATGATTCCCCAGAGATTTTCGATGAGGTTAAGGTCTGGGCTTCTCGCAGGTCATTTCATAACCCTGATGTTTTTGGTCTTGAACCACTCCATAGTCGATTTGGAAACGTGACATGGGGCGTTGTCCTGCTGAAATATCCAATCTTGGTCTCCGATGATTGGTTCAAATGGGATAAGATACTTCTGAAGCATTTATTGGTACTTGATGCTGTTCATGCGGCCATCTACAAACATTAATTCTGGCACTGAATGCCCCCCAAACCATAACTGAACCACCACTCTGGATGCGCTTCGAAAAGTGCTTTGGTCCCTTTCGTAAATCGTGCCAATAGTAGTTCCAACCATCGGGGCCATCGAGGTTGAACTTTTTTCAGGTTCCATTCGGAAGTCCAGGTTTGATACTGTTTGGCTAGCTGAAGACGATCGACTTTGTGCTGGTTGGTAAGAGGTGGTTTCTGTTTCATTTTCTGGCGTTGGAGATGAGGACATTGGTTGAGATAGTTATTAATAGTTCTTCGATGAGCCTGTGTTCCAATCGCCAGTTTGATGTAGTTGGCAGAAATTTGCTTGTTGCTTGCCATGCGAAGAATTCGACGGTGGTCTCTATCACTAAGTGCTTTAGGCCTTCCTGTATCATATGATTCTGGATTTTTCAGGAAAGATGAAATTACTTGCTTGGACCTTCCAATCAAACGAGAAATTTCTGCTTTTGACATGCCTTGTTCTTTACATGCCATGATTTTTCCTCTCTCATAATGGGTAAGTTGTTTACCACGTCCTATTTTGAAAATACTTAGTGAACAAGTTTTATTTTATCAGAGATATGTCTTCTTGTTCAGAATTTCATTAATATGCAATGGTGAGAAGGTCTCACATTCCCAGTTTGGGAGGGGGGGGGGCAGATTATTCATTTAGTTCCTATCATTTTTTCCACCCTTTTTTCAAAAATTGGTTTGGCTCAACTAATTTTTTAAATATTTTGACTGAATTGAAACCAGTGGTGTCAATGCTGTGTGGCACAGGTGTGTAAAGTTTCGTTGAAATAAATTCATTATTAAAAACGTTTTGTTGAAAACACAAAAGTTCCTATCATTTTTTCCAGGACTGTATTTGTGACAACCAACTTTTTTTACAAAATTTTCCTTTTCTCAAAATTATTCTACTTATTTTTATTGTTGCAAGTGTCTACGGAGTAATAAAGTATTTTCTGCAAAATATTTTGTATAGAATCAACATTTTAAAAGCAATAACTATTTTATTTTATTTTTTATTTTATTAAAAAAATTATTTCGAGGCTACCTGACATATTTATCATATAGTGCACAAGGTAGGCAGAGCGCAGAGAGGCACGTGAGAAGAGGTTTGGAATGTTCTACATCTTTCTCGCACCACTGGCTCTCGTCAAGTATAAGCGGAAGTTCGCCAAGCCGTTACAAAAAAAAGCCGTTTTTAACTGTGAACCAATAATGATTTTTTAAACATAAAACAGTTAATAAAAGCGTTTTTCTGTGAAAATCAACTATAATTTCTCACGAAGCTAATTAAAATCATTTCTTTCCGCTGACCAGGGGGCAGCCGTAGCCCAGTTGTCTCGCCTTGCTTAATGCAATGGTGGAGTTAAGCAACCTTGGGCGCGGTTAATCACAGGTTGGGTAACCACCTGGAAATTTTCATCGCCCCCCGTGCTTCGGAGGGCACGTTAAGCTGTCGGTCCCGGCTGCTACTGTTTCCTGTAGCAGTCGTTACTGGGGATAGTACAGTAACGACTTCGGTTTCTAGTATAACCACTTTGGTTTCATGGTAACCACCCCTTACAGTTCATTCATTCCGCTGACCACAAGCACGGAAAAAAGTCATTTCTTTCCTGCACGGAACATTATGCTGTGGTGCATTGTGGGTTAGCAGCAGTGAGAGACTGAGAGGAGAACTGCTGCGTTTTCGGAGTCCATGTTGGCTGCAGTAATGGATCATGGGAGCAAGGAAATTTAAGGCAAGGGAATCGTAAATACCAACAAGGATTAAGGCAGAGGAATATCCTGTCGAGCTATCCCCAATTTTTTTTCTTTGGACCTCGTGCTGCACGGAATTCCCGTGAGGGAATGTCCTTGACGGAAACATGTTATGAATACCAGGCTTGATATGTGTTTTGTACGAAACAAACAATTTTTAAGGTTACTTTTTGAATCGCCCTCGTATCAACACAAATTTTGGGTGGTAAATAAATAAGGTAGAATAAAGTAATAAATAAAGAAATTTACCTGATAATCCATCCTGTCTATTTACTTGCATTCTCTAGTTGCTGTAATTGTAAATTATATCAGGTTGTTGCAAAAGTTTTTTCCGGATTTTTATTCCAACACAAAAACCTCATTTTATTGAATGACAGATTCAGCTCATGCAGATGCCGGGCAATGGTCGAAAAGTGAACCTTGAACTGTTCTGCGAGTTCCCTCGTTGTTACATTGTGACCTTCACCAATTGCTTGGCGTAGATCACCATCTGAAATCATGATTGGCCGACCAGAGGAGGTGCATTTTGAAGAGTGCTATCTCCGCGTCTGAACCGCCGATACCATTCTTCTATTGTACATAAACTAACAGTGACATCACCTAAACGTTGGCAAATGTTTCGGTGAAATTGCGCAGCACTAATCTTTCCAGAACACTCGTAGAAGATTATTGATCGAATATGCTCGCGTGAAAGGTCCATTTCAGACCGTTGATGGCACTTACAGATGTATAGTCAGAAAGTTGATTCTTGGATGTAATATAGCAATAATATTCAGGAATCGAATGCAATAATTTGTTTGAAAACATATGAACACCCCCCCCCCTCGGAAAATGAGCCCTTCTTGGGCACGGGTTCTAGAACCGGAAGAAACTTTTGCAACAACCTGATATATACACTGGCGGAAAAAAAAATTCCAACACCACGAAGGACTTGTGTTAGATGAATGAAATTTGGATAGTATATTCAGCTATGGCATTTATTCAATTGATTCAAGTTTCAAGGTTACAACTTATAGGGGGCGCCACCAGCGCCACCCTGTACATGCAAATGAGACATTCCAATGACAGAAATAAAGGAGATCAGACGCGCGTCTGTGTCACTTCAGACACTTGTGGACGTGTGTAATAGAGTAAAACATGCCTCGAAGGCGACTGCGACTTGAATATGGGCAGCTAACCCAATTCGAACGAGGACGTGTAGTGGGCCTTCGAGAGGGTGGACTTTCGTTCCGTTCTATTGTAGAACGCATGGGTCGAGACGTTGCCACTGTGTACAACTGTTGGCAACAATGGTCCAGGGAAGGCAGGATTACCAGGAGACCAGAATCTGGACGACCCCCGGCCACTGGAGACAGGGTTGACCGGCGCATCTGTAGGATGGCTGTGGCAAATCGGACAGCATCTGCAGCGGACATTCGGGCTGCTGTGGCACCCAACGTCAATCCACGCGCAATTCGGAACCGTCTCCTGGCCAGGAACCTCCACTCCAGGCGCCCTGTGGCATGTTTGCCTCTTACCCCTCAACGCCGTGCGGCACGTCTTCAGTGGTGTCAAGCCAGAGCGACTTGGAGGGCAGAATGGAGGTCTATGGTCTTCACGGATGAAAGTCGTTTCTGTCTGCGTCAGAGTGATGGTCGCACAAGGGTCAGGAGGAGGAGTGGGGAAATCCTGTTACAGAGCTGTATCCGTCGTCGGCATACTGGCCCCACCCCTGGCGTTATGGTATGGGGAGGGATTTTCTACGACAGCAGGACCCCCCCTGGTGGTTATCCCAGTCACCATGACGGCAAATGTTTACATTCGGATGTTGTTGAACCCATTGTGCTGCCATTCATGGCTGGTATGCCAGGATAACGCTCGACCCCACACTGCCGCTGCAACCCTACGTGCTCTTCAGGGTGTCCACATACTACCATGGCCAGCACGATCACCAGGTCTGTCGCCCATCGAGAACGTCTGGGACATGGTCGGACGCCGTGCCAGGGCTCTCCACAACTAGCAACAACCGTCGCTGATCTGACCATCCAGGTACAACAGGCATGGAATGCCATGCCACAAAATGACATTCGGCATCTCTACGCTCGTATGCATTCACATGTGCAGGCCTGCATAGACCAGCGCGGCGATTACAGCGGGTACTAAAGTCCGTGCTTTTCACCATGTACAGGGTGGCGCTGGTGGCGCCCCCTGTAAATTGTAACCTTGAAACTTGAATCAATTGAATAAATACCATAGCTGAATATACTGTCCAAATTTCATTCATCTAGCACAAGTCCTTCGTGGTATTGGGATTTTTTTTTTCCGCCAGTGTATATATACACTAATTGGAAGAAAGTAATCGGACACTTTCGATTTTAGAGGTTTTGTCGAATATCTAGAAAAATACTTGACGAATTATCCTGAAATTTCAGGGGTGTAAAAAGGATGTTACATATCATATATTTCAGCGAAGGTTTTCTCCCGAAGGCAAATAAGGGACCAGCAAAAAAGTGAACCAAAAAAATAATGTTTGAAGTCAATATTTTTTCATGTCAGCGTAAGGAGAAGTTGATACTGGTGTCTGATCCAAAAATAAAAATTTGGAGAAAACCCCCTATCGTTTTGTTTATTTTTGAGAGCAACTGAAATTCAACTCATTCTATCGACGATATCTTTCTGAATTTTCACGATATTTGCTTGGGCTTTTTATAAGAGTAGCTCTATACATTTGGCTAATAAATTATGCAAAAGACAATTTGGTAACGCATGCGCATGCGCAGGGTGTTGTCTGTACTGTAGTTTGTCAAGTTTCCTGAAAATGACATTGCATTGGGTTGAAAATCCTGCGTTATAAACAAAAAACTTATAAAAACATTTCGACCTTTTTAAAGAAACCTTTATATCTCCATGAATATACGTGCTATTCTCATACAAATGAACACAGAAAAGTAAAACAAGTCTCTTAAGCATATGCTACAGCTACAATGCATTTCAAGCATTATTTTTTGGTTCACTTTTTGGGTGTCCGGAAATAAATGGTACATATTCATACACGTGAGAGAAGTTGTATAAAGAAGCATTTTTATTCCTATGAACATGGTGTCGCAAGCCAACCCCTACAGAGATACAGGGCGATTAAAGAATGTTGCACTGCCTGAATGTTGGCATCCCGCGAGCGACTAGACAATGTGGTGCAGCCCACATCTGTTCAAGAGATGTCAATTGTCCCTTTGGCGGATTCTGGGCCGATTCTGCGCATAGAATCCACCAATGGTCTTTCTTCTCCTGCTTCTTTCTCTTTCTGGCGGGACTATTCCGGCTTGGGGTAACAGCCTCTCTTTTCTTTCTTTTTTCTCGTGTAAAATTTTCGGACTTTTTTTTGTGGGGCTACATGAAGTCACTGGTGTACGAAATACCTGTTCCATCCGTTGATGATCTGGTCACTCGCATTGATGTTGCAGGTGAAACAATCCGCGAACAACCGAATGTACTACGTCATGCACGGTAGTCGCTACTACGACGCTGTAACCTGTGCGTGCAAACACATGGCCGGACCTTCGAACACCTGCTGTGAGTCTTAATACGCAATGGACATTTGTGTGGCGTCTGTTTTGTTCACATTTGTTTTTACCCACAGCTTGGATGTACGCCTTGATGTGCATTGCTCATAGTCTACGTCAAGATGTTACCTTAAGAGCCTACAGCGTTTGTAGGGTGTCTTATTTGTTTATTTCTACGTAGTTTAATGTTATGTGACTTGATTTTATTCCATTACATCAACACCTTCGAACAGGTCTATAGGCTCCAATGTGGGCTGCACCACATTGCCTAGTCGCTCGTGGGACGCCAACAATCAGGCAGCGCAACATACTATAATCCCCCTGTATCTCTGTGGGGGTTGGCTTGCGATACAATGTTCATAGGAATAAAAATGCTTCTTTATACGTGTTCTCTCACGTATATGAATATTTACCACTTATTTCCGGACACCCTGTATATATATAAAACTAATGTAATGAAAACTAATCTGAAATTATGTAAAGACTGGACATGCTAATAGAAACACATTACGTTAGAATCTTTATATTTATAATATTCCTTTTCTCACAGACACTAATGAAGTTGACGTACTTCTTCCTGATTCTCTTGTGTTTGTTGAGTTTGCAAACACCTCGAGGAGATACAGGAGAAGAAGTTTCCATCACTCGAGAATTTGAGAGAATTCCTCTTCACCACGCGCTTTCATCATTAGAAGATATTGTCAAAGGTCAGAATTTTATGTTAAGACGCCATTACTAAGTTACAGAGGTCGTTAGGGATCTATGAAACGAACTAAACACATCCGTGACCAGCTGAGAATCCTTTCCGCCACCAGCGATTGTGCTCAATCTGATAGCCCTGCATCTGGACTATCGCCCTGCAGCGGATTTGCCATTGAAGAATGCTTTAACGTAGTACATACACCCTTATCAATCTTCAACCACTCCTCCTGACAGACTTTCCAAAGTCCGTCTAATGTACGCGGACGTCGGTTTCCCACGGCCCTTTTCAATAATCCAAAGGCAAAAAAGTCCATAGGTTACGCGTCTGGGGACTTCACTGGTATCTCCTGAAAGGGTATGGAATGGATTCCTGTTTCTCGCCCCAGGCAGTGCAGAAACTGCCGCGTCGACGCTGATGAATGGCTTGATGCCTTATTCTGGTGGACCCACACCCGGTTTGCGTCTGCCCCGTACAGAGCTGGGATATCCCGCTTGAAAATAGGTACTAGAACGTTGGTCTGTTAGTAGGCCGAGTTAATCTTGGTCTTTTTGTCTACCTTGTGCAGTGTCAGTTTATCGTTGTACCCATTACCGGCAACAATCATGAAGCTCCGTGGAAAAGTTTCTTTGTATTCCGTGAGCCATTTTTCGAAGTCCTTAGAGCCTCGTGGATGGTAAAATATTGCCCGGGGTTTGTTGCAGTCACTGAGATAAATGAATGCTTCGTCCAATGTCTCGATACATTTCCATTTTTCACCGGCTAGATGGCGCTTATAGAGCTTCCGGTAGTTGGTGAGCCGTTCACTGGTAACAGTTTGTGAACGCGGCTTCTAGCTTTTGCAAATGTAGGTCCCGGTTAATGATAGTGTTTTCAGTGTAAACAGATGTCCCTACCTTGTTTGCAATGTTCTTTTGCGTTGCAGGATTAGGTTTGGTGATGAGAGCTCGGACTTTACGGACCACCTCTGGTGTACGACTAATAGAGGGTCGGGGAATGAGCTGTTTTTCCCTTCCACTTCTAGCTAAACCTTTATAGTATAGTAGCTTGTATATCCCCGTCTTCGATACAGGAAATCCTTGCAGGCCTTCATAATTGTGGAATAACTATATTTTGCGTCGGAAAGAGCTGTTATGTACCCTTCCAAAACGGAGCGATTTTCGGCGGCATCATGCACAATCTGATACTTTGAACAGCGCAGGTAGATAGTTGTTATATAAGTGCTCGTTACCCCGGAAGCACAGCTTCATGGTTTCGCCCTACAATTGGCAGGCGCATATGCAAATCGTTTTCTTAGATCTCCAACGATCTTCTGTATAAAATTAAATTACAAATGGGATAACTGCATCTTCTGCTCACAAATGGCGGGCGATACAACACTTTTATGCTTGATGATTAGTGTTTTACAGCGCAGAAGAGCTGATGGAGACCGTCTTTGAAGAAACCTTTTGGCTCTTGAGGAAGGGTGATTTACCAGTGTATACCTCAGTGCACATCTCGTTATCGCCTTTGAAGCGTCTAGCAGGAAGTGATTTCTTCAAGTGGTGAAACAGGAAGAAGTCACTGGGCGCGAGGTCTAGGGTATGGAGGGAATAAGACAGAATTTCTACCCCTACTCGCCCGCAAGTTCTTCGTGTCGTGAAATGAATGAGCTGGTGCATTATCATGAAGAAGGCGAATCTCCTTTGTGAGCATTTCTGTATTAATCTCTTGTTATTGTAGTAACTTTTTGGGCATAATCGGTTAGAAGTACACAACAGGAATTCGCAACACTTTTCCTGATGACGGTTGGGATCTTATTTTTTCTGGGTCAGTGATGATGCATACTTCCACTGCATGCTTTGATTTTTCGCTTCTGGGTCATTCATCCATTGTTATCAGTCTATCAAAGAAGTTCTCCGCATCAGCCTGAAACAACTACAGCTCTCCATTGAAGTCTCCTTTCGGTGGGCTTTTTGCGTTGCGGAGAGCAAGCGCGGGACCCAGCGAGCACAGACCTTTACATGTGATTTCATTATGAAGGATATTGCAAACTGACCCTGACTGATATGAATCTTCTGCACTACGGCTTCAACATTAATTCGTCGATTTTCGAGCATCAAACCCTCCACTTGTACCACAATCCCTGGTTTTTCACTAAGGGGCGGTCGTCCAATTCTTGCTTCATCCTACAGCCTGAAACCGTCGCCACTACTTTACAACTGTGACACCATACACTGCAACAAGTTCATCGTGAATCTCCTTCGCATTGTTTCCCTTTAAATGCAAGAAACGATTAACAGCATTCATTTCAATATTATCAACTAAGTGCGCCATTTTGGTTTGGACCCCCTGCGGCATCGTGCGGATCTATATCGCGTGTTTTTTATACAAGAAAAACTGTTCACGAACGTACTCATTTCTAAAGACATAATTTGGACAAACATACGATAATATGAATTTTATGACCGGCACTCGTATATTTATTACTTTGGTTTTTCGAGTGGTTTCTCTCTTTCTTCTTATCATTATCTGACTTCCACAATTGTTAATTTGGATTATGGTATTGTTTTCCTTTAACTTTGGAGGTGACCCTTATTTGTCTGCTTTCATTACTTAGAGGAAAAAGCGATTGAGGAATTCTGCTACAAACATTATGATTTCGAGCAAAGGCGAAAGGGTTGCCGAAATGATGGCCAAACAAAGAGAAATGGAAACAATGGCGAAGAGGAGTCATGTGCAACTGAACCCTCCAGCTGCGCCGACCTCTTTAATGCAGGTAGATGATAATTTTAAAAAGCAGATAAAGATATTGTAACTATTAACATTTATTTTAATTCTTAGGCAATAAAACATCAGGAATTTACACCATTGACGTCCCAGACGGTTTTACATCATCCAAAAGGATTCGAGTTTATTGTGATATGGAAACTGACGGCGGTGGTTGGACGGTAAATATTTCGACATCTTTAACATAAATCTGCGTATCATTAAGATAGAATATGACGGGAAGTTTTAGAAACTGCATTTTAATTAAGATTATCCAAAGAAGAGGACCATTTCCACCACAGATAAATTTCACAAGGAATTGGAAAGAATATGCTAAAGGCTTTGGTAATCTCAAAGAAGAATTCTGGCTCGGTAGGTCTTTTCACGCCGTTTAATTGTATTCACATACACTTGTATAATAAAAGAAATGTCCGCATCAGGTGAACATATAGGATTCTAAATTTTATATTTAACTGACTGTATTAATTTAAATGTCTATTACATATACACTGACTGGCCAGTTTATTAGGAACACCCATGACTATACAAATCCATTGGCATAACAATTACTACGTATCAATTGGTCACGTGACAGTCGGTACCAATATAAAGCGAGAAGACACTTGACAATTGCAAATAGTTTGACCGTCACCATGGGGAAAACAAAGGATCCGAGCTTATTCGAAGGCGAGTATTACCGAAACCGTACGTCTTCTAGGCATTTCCGAACAACCATTTCAAGGGTTTACCAGGAGGTTAAACAACCAAAAACAACCAGTCATAGACAAGCCTGGGTCTCAAACGACTCGTCGAGCCAAGGTGTGAGCGTAGAATGAAAATGCTTATTCTTGCGAATACAAACGTCACGATTCGTCAATTAACCGTAGAGTACAACACTGAACCGCAGAATAACATCTCTTAACGCACTACACGCCGTACATTGCAAGCATGGGCTACAACAGCCGACGGCCAGTTCGGGTACCTTTGATCTCCACCGAAAACCACAAAAAACCTCTCCAATTTGCCCGTGATTACCAACACTGAACCGTCGATGACTGGAAGAAGGTGTGCTGGTCGGATAAACCCCATTTCATATTGCACCATGCAGATGGCCTACGCAGAATTTGGAAATAACAACACGAAGCGATGGATTCGACCTGTCTGGTTTCCACTTGTTTGGGGAATGTTTTCCTGGCATACTCTTGGTCCGTTGATACATGTAGAACAACGCCTTTATGGTCAGGGCTATCTGAACATTGTTGTCGGCCAAGTTTTTCCTTGCATGGCTACTGTGTTTCCCCCAACGGAAGGATACTTCCAACAGGACAATGCTCCGTATCACAAGGCTCGTATCGTCGTGGAATAGTTCCCGGAGCACGATAATGAATTCAACTTCCTCCTCTGGCCACCACAGTCGCCGGCCTTGAACCCAATCGAACATGTTTGTAATGATCTGAAATGGGTTATTCGAGACATGGATCCACCACCATCTAATAAGCATCAAATGGGAGCAGCTGTTGCATCCGCATGGACAAAAATCACGGAACAATGCTTCCAGCGGCTAATTGAATCCATGCCTAAGGAATTCATCTTGTAATAACTGCTAGGGGTGACGCAACACAGTTTCAGGGGGTGTTCCTAATAAACTGGCCACTCAGTGTAATATGCATTGTTCAAACCAACTAGTTTAGAAACTATGAAAATGGCAGTCTTTTGTTATCATATTAATAGAAAGCTATTTAATAACAGCAATCAGAGAGCACTTCAATGGGTCTCCTCGATAATCTACAAACATTTCTTTTCGTGATCTTCTCAAATGGCAAACATTTACAGAAACCCATCTTAAATTTCCTTCATTCTCTTGCGTAAATCCTGAAAATTTGAACTAAAAATCTTTTTCCGTTCAAACGATATCCCATTATTTTTTATCGAGACCCTGTGCAGCATCCTGTTTTTGAAGGCTCTTGAAGGTTATGCGTGTACATGTACTACGAGGGACGTTCAAATTTGATCTGGACTTTATTTTTGATCAAAAAAGTACAAAAAAACGCACACACACAAATTATTTCCATAAGAACTTTCCTTGCTTCTCTACACATTTTTTCCAGCGTTCTGGGAGCATCTGGATAGCGGTTCTGTAGAAATCTTCAGGCTGATGTCCACACCATGTAAGGACAGCCTTTTTCATTTCCTCATTGAAGCCGAAACTCTGCCCTCCCAAGAACTCTTTCAATGGTTCAAAACGGTGATAATCGCAATGGGAGATATCCGGGCTGTATGAAAGATGTGGTAAGATGTCCCATATGAGTTCTTCAGTGTGTACACAGTCAGTTTGTCTGAGTGAGGTCTGGCACTGTCTTGCGGAAAACAAACACCACTGGTATGGAGTCCTAGTCGCTTTTGCACTAGTGTCGGCTTCAGAGACATCCTCAAAATGTCACTGTAATATGGTTCGACGTTCTTCCAGAAAATCGACATGAATGATACCCTTAATGTCCCAGAATACAGTCTCCATTACTTTCGTTGCCGACGGTGTCATCTTGAATTTCTTGGGTCGTGGTGAGTCTGTGTCGCCACTCCGTGCTCGTACGCTTGGTTTCAGAGGAGGGGTGATGAATCCATGTCTCGTCGATGGTCACAACACGCCCTAGGAAGCTGTTACCTTCCCTGTCATATCGCTGAGGCAGCATGGAACAGATTTCCACCCGGGAGGTTTTGTGATCCTCGGATAGTTGCTTAGGGGCCCATCTGGCATAGATCTTGTTGAATTTCAGCTTATCGTGGATGATGTCTCCACACTGCCAGTGCTGATGTCCAATATTGAAGCCAATTCCTGTTGCCCCTTAGCAGCTCATTTGTTCGTGCGATGATGACATCATTGACAGCTGGTCTTCATTGCCAGTGGATTCTCGCCATCCTTCAAACCTTTGCCACCAAGCAAAAACGGATGGTCGAGACAAAGTGACTCGGAGAACTGTCTTTGAAGTTTCTGATGAATGTCTAATGCTTTCACACCTTCTTTGTGAAGAACCTTGATGATTATTCGTTGCTCGACTTTACTTTGCACATCGGTGTCCGCCATTTTATTTAAAGAAACAATCGGTTGTCATGGCAACCGGATGAGTGGAGCTGCATTTGCATGATAGGCCGTAGTTGCCATCCCAAAAATGAATTATAGATTTTTACAACAATGAAATTTGTCAATAATAAAGTCCAGATCAAATTTTAACGCCCCTCGTATTAATAAATCTAAGATCTACAGGGCCGGGACACATTAATATGACCACCTCTCCTCGAACATGTTGGAACTTCCCATGGTGTGCAGATGAAAAATCATTGCATATCATTAAAAGCTGACAACAGCAGACGTGTAGTAGCATCCGTAAACACAGCAATTGTCGCCGTCATGGGCAGAGCAAGTGACCTGTCGGACCTCCAAACGGGGATGATCATTGGCTATCGGGCCAAGAGGGAGGGGAGGCAGCATCTCAGAAATGGCCACCTTTGTGAACTGCTCTAGGGCTGCCGTTGTGAAGGCGTACCGCGATTGGACGAACCAGGCAGTTTCGAGCAACCGAAGAGGTAACTGTGAGGCCCCACGGGCCATCGATCCTAGAGCGAGCGTCGGTTACGACGCCTGGCCAAGACCAATCGGCGTGCCACTATTGAGCAACTGACACAGCAAATGAATAGTGGGACACTAGGCGTGTCAGCACCAAGACAGTGCAACGATCCCTCTTGAGGTTGGGCTCCGGAGCAGGCGTATGTTAAGAGTACCCATGTTGACGCCTGTGCATCACCGAAAACGCCTCCAATTCGGCTGAGTGGCAAAGGGTTGCTTTCTTTGACGAATCGCGGTTTCTGGTGAACAGAGTGGACGGAAGATGGGGAATTCGCCGGGAAGCATCTGAGAACAGGCATCCCGACACCATCGTTGGCAGACGACAGGCTGGTGGGGGGTGACTGTTTGGGGGATGTTTTCGTGGTATGGTCTGAGTCCACTGATACCGCTGGAAGAACACTGAATGCTGTTCGTTACCTGATGATCGTCGCAGACCAGGTACACCCCTTCATGTCGACAGTGTTTCCGCAGGGTGATGGCACCTTTCAACAGGACAATGCTCCCTGCCATACTGCCAAAATTTCCACGACTGGTTCGAGGAGCATGAGGATGAATTCAAGCTACTCCCATGGCCACGAAACTCCCCGCACCTCAACCCCATTGAACATTTTGAGACCATCTCGATCGCCATGTCCGCAAGCTGGACCCTCCACCACGCACGGTGATGGAATTATGGGATGCACTGATCGCCGAATGGTCCCAGATACCTGCAACCACCTTCCGAGGACTTATTGACTCTCTGCCAGGTCGACTAGCTGCTGTGCTTGCCGCCAAAGGTGGATATTCCGAATACTAGCAGGTGGTCATTTTAATGTGTCCCGACCCTGTATATCTTTATCTTGTTCTAAAGAAATTATTTTATTTCATTTAAATAAACGATAATCACGTTTAATATCATTGTAATAAGTTGTATTCAGTATATTAATTACCTTCTGAACCGAGTTATATACTAATAATCACAACTTACACTGGTGTCCATAAATTAAGTGATTTGCAGAATGAGGCCCTTCCGCAGATCCGAGTATGGTGGTTCGAAATTTCGACTATGTCCAAATCAACGCATGAACGATGCAGGCACACGTAGCTGGCTACTGCCGACCCGTGGGCAGCACGTTTTCTCCCGATGCAGACAATTTGGCTATCAACAACAAACATCCATTCTATCATTAAATACACATTAACACACAAGTGGCAGCACCACTGATGACGGAACACACTTATCTCAGTGGCCTTGAGCCACAGGTCATATTGCACGTGCCATAAAGAACGTGTTTTTTTTTTAACTTTCATTGGCGATTGAGTTTCCCATAATTGTTATAATGGCTCATCATGTCCATTTAGAGAATGAAACGGGGGACGACTGGAAGTAGGCCAGTCCCATGTTGAAGTGCCTCCGGCGGTGAACGTGTCAACTAGTATCATTTCAAGACTCTGGATATGGTCCCGACAGCATGGAAACACCCGCAAACACTTTAGTCAGGGTCTCCAAGGATCACTACCCCCAGACAAGTGAGCGCTCTCTTCCTCTATTTGTCCGTAGGAATAGCGAAGCATAGCCAGGGACATTGTCATGATTCCAGGCAAAGGTATACGGGAGACTCTGCGCATTTGGCCTGTATGCTCGACGACCGATCAGGTGCATCCCATTTACCCAGGGAGACGATTGGCTTGATGCATAGACACAAGGACATTACAGTCAGATCATATTTTTGGACGAGTCCAGGTACAACCTGACCTCGGATACTCGATGTGTTCACATCTGGAGTAAGCATTGCTGGTGTGTTGGTGTGTGGGCATCCTAAAGTGTTCCCCCCATACATCGCTACGAGTCTTCGACAGAGGGACCATAACTGGGGAATGTGTCCTGCAACATGTTCGTCTCTTCAGGGATGCGGTAATTCCAAATTTCCTCTATATGGACTCTAATGCCCATCCACATCGAGCTGGAATAATGGATGACCTAGAACATGAGGACATCGGCTGCATGGATTGGCCAGCACGGTCCCCGGACCTAACCCTATCGAGTACGCATTGAATGCTCTTGAAAAATGTGTTGCAGCACGAGTGCCATTTTCGCTAACAGTCTAGGGCCTGCGAACATTATTGGCCCAAGAATGGGATGCGATCTCCCAAGCACTGGTAGATACCCTGGCTTTAAGCATGCCAGCTCATTGTGCTGCGTGTTTTTGTGTGGGAGGGCCACACAGTCTACCGAATGTCGCCTGCAGTTTACAAAACTAGAGAGTGGGTAGCTGCAAGTGTCTTTGTCAAAAGTGTCCATGCACGTTTTTTGTTATTCCGTCCGCAGCGGCCTGGCCAAGTTTGGTGCTCATCGGATGTGCCATTCTGCAAATCTCCTAATTTATGGGCGTACAAAATAATCTCAATAATTCTGAAGCCTGTATTTGATATTTTATTAAAATTTTATTTTTTAATCAGGTAACGATAACATCCATGCGCTCACCCATTTAGAAAAAGTTATTCTCCGAATAAACCTTGGAGATTTTGCAGGAAATAAACGACACGCCAGCTATACGGGCTTTCTTGTTGGTACTCCTGAAGAACTGTATAAGGTGGACCTAAGCATTTACAGCGGAGATGCAGGTTAATGTTAAGATAAGCCTTTTAATCTGTTATTTGATTGAATGAGTTTTAGTTTTTAAATTACGTTTTAAGAACTAATAGAGTTAAATCATAAGATGTTCAGTGAGGGTTTTATCGTACGCCATAACTCAGCTGTTTCATCATTAATAGAGTTATCTCACTACCTCATTTTGAACAAGGAAGTCCAATTAACCTTTAAGGACCTATGAAGTAACTTAACTAGGTACATGTTCCATATTTTTTCAATGTTTTTTACTTCGTAGTTTGGCTTATACATGACAAAAACAAATTGAGGACCCGCTATTGATCACTTTCCTCTATACGGGGTGTATCAGGTTCGATGATCATAAAATATCTAGCGTTGTTCTCCGCAAAATTCTAAGCATAATTTTCCTTATCCATTTTTCAAAATTGTCAAAAAAAGGTTTGGCTATTATGACGTAATTCTAAGCCTTCTGACGTAATTCATTCATGCCGTATTGACATAATTTTTTACTGGCTCCTGTCATAATAGCCAGGAGCCACTTTGGATAGCCTTCTGACGTCATAATTCATCCATTCCTATAGCCTTCTGACGTCGTACTAGCCAAACTTTGGACAGCATTTTTTTTGAGAATTTTGAAAAATGGATAAGGAAAATTATGTTTAGAATATTGCGGAGAACAACGCTACGTAGTTTATGACCATCGAACCTGATACACCCTGTATATTTTTTGTAATTATTAACTTGTCCGTTTACATAACTGTACCTGAACAAGGAAATCCAATTAACTTATGAATGCTACAGGTTAGTTGGAATTATGGGTGGCAATCATCAATGCCTGCTCATTTGCAACCTGAAAGACAAGAACATATAAAGAAAACAAAATTATATGTAAATAAACAAGCAATTATGCACAAGCAATAGTGACAAAATGAAAAAAATATGAGAAACATATTATTTATTTATTTATTTTTATTTATTTTGGTTAACAAAGTAAATAAACATTACAATCGTCCGTCCAGGACCAGTATGGCCGTAGACGACGGAGTAGGTCACTGGATGGGGAACAAGAGACAGTGTCAAACAATATTGTAATATACACTGAACGACCAATTTATTAGGGACACTTCTTACGGGAAATGGATCGGCCTCCCAGTGACACCCAAACAATGGAACAGGCTGAAGCGGTGTATAAAAGGGATGCAATGGATCACAAGTTGCAGTCAGCAGCAGAATTGGACTGAAAATGGGTAAATCCAAGGATTTGACCGACTATGAACGAGGCATGATTGTTGGAGCTCGACGGGCGCAGTTGAGCATTTCGCAAACTGCGAACCTTCTCGGGTTTTCCCGTGCAACAATATCAAGGGTATTCCGTGAATGACAGTTATACCAAAAAACAACCTCTAACAAACACAACTCCGGACGAAACAGGGCCGTGGATGAACGAGCCCAGCGGCGACTGGCACGAACAATCCACAGCAATAGGACGGGGACAGCCCAACAAATTGCAGTGCAGTTCAATGAGGGAGCATTCCAACCCATTTGGGAGCACACGCTGCGGCGCACATTGCACCGAGCTGGGTTTAACAACAGGCGGCCTGTACGGGTACCGTCGCTGTTACCGTAACATAGGAAAGCGCGCCTGCTATGGGCACACAGGCATCACCACTGAACACTGGATGAGTAGAAGAAGGTCGCCTGGTCCTACGAATCGCGGTTCCTACTTCATCATGCGAACGGCAGACTGCGCATCTGGCGTAGACAGCACGAGGACATGGACCCATCCTGTCAGCAGACAACTGTACAGGGGGGGTGGAGGAGGAGTGCTGGTCTGGGGTGTCTTCTCTTGGGACACACGGGGTCCTCTGTTACCGTAGACACATCCCTGAATGCGACGCACTACCTGAACATTGTTACCGATCAGGTGCACCCGTTCATGATGACTGTGTTCCCTGGGTGGTAATGGACAGTTTCAGCAGGACAATGCTCCCTGTCGCCGTGGTCGAATGGTCTTGGACTGATTCGAGGAACGTGACGCGGACTTCCACCTGCTTCAGTGGCCAGCTCGGTCGCCCGATCTCAACCCGATCGAGCATTATGAGATGAAGTGGAAATAACCATCCGACGCCTTCCCACACTACCGTCCAACCTCACCAATTACGGGACGCTGTGATGCCAGCCTGGGCTGCTATTCCTCCGCAACGATTTCAACATCTTGTTTAATCCATGCCAGCACGTATTCAGGCAGTTCTCGCCGCTAAAGGAGGCGCAACACGCTATTAGCGGGGTGTCTAATAAATTGGACTTTATAATAGGGTGTCTCAACACGCTATTAGCGGGGTCGTTCAGTGTATATTATGTTGAGGTGGTGAGGTGGAAATAGGAAGGGAATAGTTAGATAGGTGGGTGTGTTAATTTATTAAAGCAAACAATTTTCAAATAATCAACTCATACAGAGTAAAAGAAAAGTTTAAAGATTTAAGTCTCTCCAAAATAACACAAAACTCTTAAAACAATAAAAAGTAAAAATATACACTGACTGCTCAATGGAAAGTGGTCACTTTCGATTTTAGACGTTTTGTCAATATCTAGAAAAATACTTCACGAGTTCTCTTGAAACTTAAGAGGTGTAAAGAGCTGCTCTTATAAAATGTTCATGGTGAAGTTTGTTCCCCTCTTATAATGGTAAAGTTTGGACCATTCATTCGTTGGTAACAAATGTTCAATATGTTATTACTTATCACTCTGTGAAGTTTGTGTAGAGAGTTGAAAAACACCTTGTAAATTACTAAGAGGGCAAATCAAAAATTATCTACATTCTTTATTCTACAATTTATTGCATAAAGATAAGGGTTCAAGATGTGTATCATTTTTCTACGTGTTGACCAAGATCTATAAGAAGAGTGTTCCAGTACCACGAAATTCAACGTGCTGATGGTTTGAACAGTGTGGGGAATCGATTGCGGGCGGGCTTGTCATGCAGCAACAACACTTTCTTCAACAATAGACTTCGGCGTTTCCAACATTTCACTATAACTCGCGCTGTTGATCGTAGTTCCCTTTTCCATGAAGTTTTCCAGTATAGGCGCTTTTGCGTCCCAAATAATGGTTAACATTACCTTTCTCGCCGATGGCTCAGTCTTGACAACCTTGCAGTTGTGTAATGGCGAAAGTGTAGATAATTTTTGATTCGCCCTCCTATAATTTTTGAATTTCCTCATTTTTCCTACAGTGGATTCTATTACATATCGCACGACTTACTTTTTTAGTTCTTATAATATTTCGTCATCTTTCATTCCCTTAACAATAAGATGATTGTAGTTGACTATGCATCTGACAAAATTAGAAAATGCTTGCATTTAATCATGGCCCTTAATGAGCTAAGTAAAATATCTTTTTAATTAAATCGAAAATGTCGATGAACACAGACATTGTCGTTTGTCCATTGCTGTTAATTTAAGGCTCTTATTGTGCAAGTTGTCTTATTTGGTACTTAGTGATAATATGATGCATTGGTTTGCATCTTTCACCATTTATCATTCATCAAGCGGAAATATCAAAAGAAATATCACTAGTGGAGTATCACAGGGTTCACCATTGGGTCCGTTGTTGTTTAATGTATATATTGCCGATCTCGTAACTTATTTGCTATTTCGAGAATTGGATGTTGAAATATTTTTATATGCTGATGATATAAAGATATTTATATGTATACAGAGCTGGAAAGATTCGCAAAAACTTCAATCAGCATTAACTTCTATTCACCAATGGCTTGCCAACAATGGTCTTAATTTAAACATTGAGAAATCTGCGTTTGTGGTTTCTTCAAGAAAAACAACAAATTTCATATTCCAATATGAGCTTGAGCATCAAAATATTTAGCGTCGAAACGAAATTAAGGACCTGGGTATAATTTTTTAAGGATAGCCTTTCCTTTGAGCAACACATAAAGGAAGTACCCAAAAATACCAGCAGATTATTAGGAATTTCAAAACGCTTAGTGAATTTTTTAGTGATGTGAAAATTTTTTTGATTGTTTTTAAACAATTTATTATTCCCAGAGTGGCTTATGGTGTTTGGATATGGTATTGTGACGAAACCCAAAGTCTAAAATTTTTGCAATCTAGAATTGATAAATTCTGCTCATTCTTAAAGACTACGTTTAAAGATCAATTGGATAACATTAATTTCGATAACATCTTTGATTTGAAAAAAGTCTTTTCGATCTCTTAATTAATATCTTAAATGGAAGGATTTGGGTTCCCCGGATTCTTGAAAATATCGGAATCAGCGTCCCTCAATCAAGCAGAAAACCGCGGACGTTATGGTCATGTAAAAAATGGAGAACGAATTTGCGCCTCTTTGATCCATCTTTTAAAATCATTAAAGCACATGATTCATCTAATATCACTAATTCCATTGATATTTTTATTTGTAATTCTTTGTCTCTTTTTAATCCATTGTATTTTTTTTTGTTTTCTCTAATTATTTTCTTTATTACTATTCCTGCATATTTATTAGTGTTGTTTAGGTCTTTTGTATTACCTTACTTGTTGAAGTTTGTTTTCTTTGACTCGGCTTTTTTGCCGTCCTGACTTTATTTTGTTTATTTTATTCTTTGCTTTATATGTGTTCTCATCAACCCCGTTTTGGGCTCTGGCCTGTTGGGGAGGGGGGGCCCCAACATGGAGTTGATCCTTCCGGTATTTCTGATAGGTTATTCCTGTTGTTGCTACAATTATACTTATTATTGACTTAATAATCGCTCAAAAATCGTTTGTATCTTATAGCCGTGCCACTGCGCCATTTATACATGATTACTGTGTCAATAATAGTATGCTTACTCGGACGAATTTTATAAGAGATTTGGGCGTGATCCTGTCCGACAATTTCTCCTTTGATATGCACATGAACTCAATATATCTGGACATTTCCCGTCGTCTAGGTTTGATTAAGAGATCTGCGCACTTCTTTTCAGGTATTAGGACTTTTTACATTTCATTCAAGGCTTTTATAATTCCAAAAATCACGTATTGTGCATGGATCTTGTTTGGAGGCAATTTTCAAATTTTCGGCAGAATTCAACGCAAGTGTTCTAGCCTGAATTCATTTTTATCTAGATTTTTAACTAATTTTAATCCGGCATTTCATAATATGGTTGAGTTTAACATAAAGCGTATCGTTAATATATCTTTATTTAATGTTTTGCTTAGCGTCTTTTTTCATAGGATCAGTGTGTTGTCATTATTTCCAGACTTCAATTTTTACTCTTTTAAATGGACTCGTAAGGGTTTTGTTATTAATCCCGCTATTAAATGGAAATCACATACACGTATTTCTAACCTCAACCCTGTTAATAAGTTAATTCAGAATTACGTCGATCATTTTAACAACATAGACTTATCCTCTGCTGATAGTCTGCATATGCATTTATTTTCCTAGCGTTTTGTTTGTTTATGTTGGTAGCTGTCTTGTTTCGTTTTTAATTAATATCTTTCATTGTTTGTGTTCATTCTCGCTTTTCATTTTTTTCCTCTCATTTGACTCGGCTGCTCTTTGCATCTATTTTATCTCGTTTATTATTTTATTTTATGTGTATTTTTCATTAACCCCCTTTTGGGCTTTGCCTGTTAGGGGGACAACAAGGGCTCTCCCTCCGGTTTATCCGGTGGGTCATTCCCCCGTTGTTGTTACAATTGCCAAAGAATTATTATTATTATTATTATTTTCAAGCTATTATTTTAAATGGTTTTTTTCCTAAAACTCATTCTGGAATTATAGAAACTGAATGGAACAGAAAAACAAATTCAAGATTAAAATATATTTGTATTTTTTCTGAAATTCTAGGTGACAGCTTAACTCCACACATTTATAGTGTTTTTTCCACCTACGACAGACCGGATTCCAGCAAGTGCGTTACAACGCATAACAGAGGTGGATGGTGGTATGGACCTTGTTATTACTCCGCACTCAACGGCGAATATAACAATAATCAAACACATAAGGGGGTGCTTTGGTATCACTGGTTACGTTATGATTATAGTTTAAAGTGGACAGAAATGAAAATAAGGAGGGAAACTTTCGACCCCAATAGAACAATTAAATACTGTTGATTTCCTTGCATCAATGACTAAATTGTACTGTGTAAATCTTACTTTTAACAAAATGAAATTATAGTTTATAATCTAATTCAAACATTAAAAAAACGTGGCATTAATCAATACATTTGACCCTCGATTTTAGGTATCTCAGTTTTACGGATTTCGGATTTTCCGGACATATTTTCTACTGAACTTTTTTGTACTTCTTGTACTTTTTGTATCGAATTAATACTAATTAACAATAATGATATTAACAATAATGATGTAACATAATAGTAATGTATACAATGGGCGAGGTCAAAAATGCGCTAACCGAGTTGAGTTAGTGAAGAAAATCATTGTTGCTACGATAATCAACAATATGTTAACAATCGAGTAATAATCATTGGTTCACCAACCCAACTCGGTTTGTGATTTTTGACCTCGCCCAGTGTATTATAATTACATTTAAATTTTTTTGTGTTTTACATTGTAATGCTGGAGACGTGTAATTTTTTTATTAAACAATCTGGAAAGCAACAATATTATACAAAAAGGTAATGTTGCTTTCCAGATTGTTTAAAAAGTTCGGCTGAAGTATGTGTCAGCATTATTTGTATTACCTCGGAAAATCCGGACGTTGAGATTTTCCGGACAACCCTCTCCTCCAATTAGTCCGTAAAATCGAGGGTCAACTGTATCTCTGAATTGATATTATATATAGTAAGCGCCGCTTATTAGAATCAACTTGGCCATTGCCATTTTGATTCTAATAACCGACGATTCTACAATGCGGCGATTTTAATACTGGATGGCCTACTTTAGTGTTTTAGGAAAATAAAAGAAATAGTACGTATTTTAGACATTTTTATTTTTGTTTGATTCAAATTACATTCATAAAATTTAAAACGCTATACTCTCCTTCTTCCGCCGAAGTTTCAGGTTCCACTATAATTAATTATTCTTATCCTTTGTTTATCATACTTGTTTTTTACTACGTTTCTATTAAGTTGTTACCTATTGGGTTGTAAACTTTCTGGCTTACATATCTTTTCTGGTTTCATTTTCGTTTTTATTTTTTTGTTTATCAGATATTTTTTTTTCTTCGTTTCTCTTTTTGTGTTTAATTATTTTTATAATTTGTTCTATTGTTTATAATGTTGTTTTTTTATTTGTTGTTATTGTAATATATATTTTTGTGGCTCCCCGTACCTTCTTTCGGT
>JAHWFO010075848.1:132678-148709 GCA_023313115.1 Rhysida immarginata | reverse complement strand
TCGAAGGCATCTGCTGTGTTAGTGGACACTGGCTCGAAGGCATCTGCGATTGCAGTGGACACTGGCTCGATTGCATCTGCGATTGCAGTGGACACTGGCTCGATTGCATCTGCGATTGCAGTGGACACTCGCTCGATTGCATCTGCGATTGCAGTGGACACTCGCTCGATTGCATCTGCTTCCGAGATGGAGCCCGACTCAGTGGCAGCTGCTGTCTCTGTTGCCGAGATGCGGTTTAGTTGAGGGGTGGTTGATGCCCCTTCTGCTGAACTGGCGTTCGATTCAATAATGTTCGTTGTTGCAATTGCTGCGAGGGTTGTTTGATTAGTTGGCATTTGTTGATGTGGAACCGACATAGATGCACTCGAGTACATATCTCTGGGTGTGCAATTCCATGGTTCATTATCTTGTAGAGATTTTTGATTCCGAAAGTCTCCAGAAGTTTGATTTGAATCACCATTAGCAGCAGACGATGAGTTCCTAGAAGATTGTATAATGCTACAACTATTTACCGATGAAGAGTCCACAGATGGAATATTTAGTTTCTCAGCAAAACGCAGCAAAGAATGGTGTTTGGCTTGACAATGCTGACAAACACGAAAGGATTTGCAGGTGGCAAGTATATTGCCTTGGACGCAAGCAGTTGATGCACAGCGCATTCTTTTTTACAAATTCAAATCGAGATCTCGCTGATCACTTTCTAAACGCTTAACACGCATACAAGTTTACATGATCGGCATTGCTACAATATACACAATGTTTCCTGGTAGAGTTCGGGTTTACAATCGCTTGCTTTAAATTACGATTGCTTATCAAAGGCAAGGCCCAGGAGGAAATAGGCTGTTTACGAATATTTGCAGAAGGTCCATAGTACCATTGTTAACTGTAGACATTTCTGTGACTAGTATCTTCTGGTTTCGTGCTCCACAAAGTGAAATCTGTTGCGAATTTAGAGCGATAAGGCGAGAACGGACTAGTACAATAAGTCCAAATTGAAAATTGACTATTGACACCTCTGAAAAATCAGGAATAAAATCCTCGTTTCATTCTAGCTCTGAAAGGTTACGTGTATCTAATAACGTCAGAATTTTACTTCTTAGATCCTTAATATTTTCAGAAGCAGCGAGAAAGTTCTTCTGAGCTCAAAAGACTGGTTCATGGTATATAAATTGCGAAGATGTGAGAGTTAAATTGCTAATAAATGCGAGACAAATTGCGAAGGTATGCGAAATAAATTCTAAAGATAAGCGAGACAAAATGGCAGAACTTAATGACTTTAATGCATTAGAACTACAAAATATTAAAAAAACGAATTCAGTTGCACTAAGGCAACAAAAAATCAATGGCAATAATACGTATAGCAATGGCAAACGCAAGAACTTTGGCGTAAACGCCTTATATTTTGTTAGTTCAATTTCAGCTAGCATTTAATTTTTCATTGAAATTTCTTAGTTGATTTAGAGAAAAGCAAGTGAATTGCCATCTGCTCTTCTCTTATTTGCAACTGCACTCTTTCTTTGAGGTTGCAGTCTTGCAGTCATCATACTTCGATGTCTGCAATTGCTCTCTTGCAACTACAGTCTTCATTTCAGAAGTTGTAGTCTTGCGCAGTCATCGTTCTTCGATGTCTGCTTTTGCCTATTCGCAACTGCACCACGGAGCAAGGGAGAAGAACAGAGACGACACTCGATGACGTTTTCCGAATACGGATTACAGCGACATCTGGTGCACTGGAATCAACTAAATAAAACGGAAATGAAAGTTGTTTGTATTTTACCACAAAATAAGAGACTGTACTTTATGTGTGACGTCATTTAACATTCCATTTCTGTGTTTCCACTGGTTAATTCCGTGAAAAAGATGAGTTCTGTGCTTTTAAATGGTGCAGCAATAATAATGCGAGAAATCCAGGCCGATCGTTTTTTCGTTTTCCGAAAGATGAAGCAAAGTGAGTGAATTTGAAAGGATACTGACTTGACTACTTCATACTGAATGGCAATAGAAAAATTGAATTTTTTATTAAATGAATTTTGAATAGATGTCAAAAATGGCTTGAGTTTGCCGAAAGAGATGACCTCAAGAACAAAACGGCTGCAGATTTGTATAAAAGCTACCGTGTTTGTTCAGTGCATTTTACCCAAGACGATTTCTTCGACCCGCAGAAGACAACGTTGAAGAAAACGGCTACTCCGTCTCGAAAAAATGGATGTAAGTGCATGTTTCTGGAAACTAGAATTATTTCTAAAATATTTCTAATTACTGGTGGTAAATGCCAAAGATTATGCCTCTTAAAAATTATCTTTTAAGAGGAAAATTGAATCGCTTAAAACCTTATCAATTACTTCAGCCTAAGAGAAAGTTGAAAATTATTTAATTTAAGCTATTGAAGAGCCTGTGGAGCATACTGCTTAGGAAGTGGAGTCAGCTGTTATGGAAGAGCCTGCAGAGCATACTGCTGAGAAAGAGCCTGCAGAGCATACTGCTGAGAAAGAGCCTAACCAGGAATGGCCAAGCGGTTCAGCTGAAAGTTCCCACAGAGAAGACATATCAGCTGGGGAAATATTTCAAGAAGGTTAGTAGTTACTTAATGAAATATATTAAAAAATGCATATACAATCCAGTTCCAAAAATATACAATCACTAAACAATTTTAATACATCTTTATTTTTGATGTCATTTTGCTCCAAAATGAACGGGAAAAATATGAAGTGAAAAGAATGCAATAGACTTCAGATATGTAGAAATAATTTTTTAAAAAAATATCAACAAAATCCATCCATTCATATTGTTATAACAAAACATTAAACATAATTTTAGTCCTTCAAAAATATCCAATCACCCAGACTGCCGTTTCAAAAATTTCCAATCAATACTTAATATTTACACCTTTAGCAGAAATTATTGCATTGAAACGATATGGCATGCTGGAAATCAATTTCTCACATTGGCCAGCAGATATTTTCGCACAGAGATTGGTCAAGATAGCTTTTAATTCCTCTCAGGTCCGTGGTTTCTTCCATCAGACCCCTTTTTTCAGAATATGCCTTATATTTTCGATTGATGATAAATAGGGACTGTTTAGTGGCCAATTCTTAAACAGTTCAACTTCATGATCATGAAAGCACGCCATAGTTGTTCGAGCTCGGTGTGGTGCTGCTTCATCCTGTTGAAACACAGCTTGACCATTATGATTTAATTCTGGCAACGAAGGCAACGAAAACATTCCTCCAATATATCCTGATACTTGTGAGCATTAACCGTCCCTTCAATGAATTTCAATTGGCCAACTCCTCTTGCACTCATACAACCCCAAACCGTCAGTGTGTCAGAGAATTTGACACTAGTAATTAAGCATTCTGGCTTATATGTTTCATCTTTCTTATGAAAAACACGTTTTCCTTCTTCACCATAAACTGTAAATTTAGACTCATGACTGAAGATGATACTTTTCCACGTTTCTGAAGATCATTGAAGATATAAGAGAGAACTGGAACCGGACACTGTGGACGAACTTCAATAAAGATAACAGGAAACCACTGATCCACATAAAACTTTTAATCGGACGTATGCGCATTTCGGCAGCCACGCTGCCGAAATCAGCGTAAACAAGGATTTTGATCAGAACAGACAAACCTGTTCAGATGGCTAAAGGGTTCAGACAAATCTGAATAGGTTTGTCTGTTCTGATCAAAATCCTTGTGTACGCTGAAAAAGGCAGCGTGGCTGCCGAAATGCGCATACGTCCGATTAAAAGTTTTATGTGGATCAGTGGTTTCCTGTTATCTTTATCATTGAAGTTTTTCTTTAGCTCAATTCAGTCTTTTTACCATTTGGAGAGGTTTGACTTTTCAAGTATAAAATCCGTAACATGTTCCTTCAGATGTCGTCTTGTAGCAGCATTTGAGACATCTACTCCTGTTGTTTCACACCAGTCAATTGTGATTTCAGATGTGGTGGCATGTTGTTTGCCCTGTAATATTCTTGGGATATGTTGTCTTGCCATTTTGATGTTTTCCTTGGTCAAATCGTTTGCATAGTTGCGGAAGAGTTTCCTGTTTCTCTCCATTTTTTAATGATTTCAACAACTACACTTTGACATATATTTAATTCAGTAGCTATTTTGCGAGTAGAATATTTTTGTAAGTGCTTGTCAACAATCAAATTGCGTATTTCATTACTGGTTGGTTTTACCTCGCCCCATTTTGTTGTAACATGTGATTTGAGTCCCAAAAAATCACAGGGAAGCTGGGAATTTTTTTTTGTATGCAGGTTAGCTGATTAAGCTTACTACAACATAAAAACGCAAATTAAGTTGCAGTCGGCTAAAACTTTCTCATTTTTGAAGGATGATTGGAAATTTTTGAAACAGCAGTCTCGGTGATTGGATATTTTTGAAGGACTAAAAGTATGTTTAATGTTTTGTTGTAATAATATGAATGGATGAATTTTGTTGATATTTTTTTAAAATGATTTCTACATATCCGAAATCTATTGTTCTTTTCGGTTCATATTTTACCGTTCATTTTTGAGCAAAATGACATCAAAAATAAAGATGTATTGAAATTGTCTAGTGATTGTATATTTTTGCAACTGAGTTGTATTGTCTTGTTCACTTAGTTAAACATATAAGAGTTTTTTTTTCATGTGTCTTTACTATCAAATCTGTTAATCAGATGCATTTAATTAATTGTAATTTATTCCTATACTTTTACAGCTCCTGTATCAGGTACAACCATCAGTGGTAGCACACCTCGTACAAGAAAACGCCTTCGAGTCATTAGAAAATCAATTATGAGTGCGAGAAGCCGTCTCTTCAGAGTGCGTCTGTTAAAAAACAAATACAAATCACTAGCCGATGTTCAGAGGAAAGAAGAAGCAGCCATAGCTGATATTGTCAACAAATCTAGTCGTTTTCTTCCAAAAGACGCACTGCAGTTTTTTGCATCTCAGTTTTATAATGCCAGGAAAAATAAACATGGAAGACGTTGGTCTACAGCTGAAATTCAAATGGCATTGGAATTATATTTTAATGGACCAAAGTCATATCGCTTTTTGTACAAATAACTAAGCCTTCCAAGCATTCGTTCATTGCAAAGACATTTGCAAAAAATGGAAGTAGTTCCAGGGATTAATAAAGCAGTGCTCGAAATGTTAAGAAAGAAGGTTCAAGGGATTGATATGAAAGATAGATTGTGCCTATTAATATTTGATGAAATGGCAATTACAATACTCATTTCCAAAAAAAGTTGGGACAGTGCAAAATATATAGAAAAAACAAAAAGGGATGATGTAACAAAACTTTCTCGCGAATACAAAATAGCAGATACGTTTATGAAATGACATAAATATACTGTGTGCACCAAAACATTTTGTATCGTGGCCGGGACGTTCATTTTGAATGGGGGTGTTGCAACACGTTCCAAAATAGTAGGGACATACGTTGTAGAAAGCGCCGTTAGTAGTGGAACCTTCCGAATTGTTCGGGAATAATCTAAAATGATGACGTCGTACTACATTCCGTATAAATAACAGTTGCCATCCGCCGTTCAGGTAACTTATTGGGAACGATGGGTCGAGGCAAGCCAGTTAGCGAAGATCTTCGTGTTCGAATCATTCAAGAATTCACAAACAACGTTTCTCAGCGTGCAATAGCCAGAAGATTTAACCTGTCATCATCTACAGTACATAATATTATCAAGCGCTACCGAGATAGTGGTGAGATCACAGTTCGGAAAGGCCAAGGTAGAAAACCTATTCTGAATGCTCGAGCTCTTCGGATCATCCGACGTCACTGCGTCACGCATAGGAATGCTGCGATTACGGACATAGCCACGTGGGCCCGCGATTTCTTCGGGAAGCCATTATCGTTGAATACTGTACGCCGGTGCATCCACAAATGCAAACTTAAGTTATACTGTGCACAACGGAAGCCATACATCAACAAACGACAGCAACGTCGCCGTCTGATATGGGCTCGAGCCCATCGCAATTGGTCCCAAGCACGCTGGAAGAACATATTGTGGTCCGATGAATCAACCTTTACGATTGTTTACGGAAATAATGGACGCCGTACACTCCGGACCAAAGACGAAAAGGATATTCCCGCGTGCTACAGGCGTTCGGTACAGAAACCACCGTCTGTCATGGTCTGGGGCTGTATTAGTGGCCATGGAATGGGAGACTTGCACATCTGCAATGGCACCGTCAATGCTGAAGCGTATATACAGATCCTGGAATAAGCTATGGTGCCATCTAAGAGGAGCCTGTTTGGACGACGTCAGTGTATATTTCAACAAGACATCGCCAGACCGCATGCAGCGCGCATAACTTCTGCATGGCTACGTCGGCAGCGCATTCGTATGTTGGATTGGCCCCCTTGCAGCCCGGATCTGTCGCCTATAGAAAACGTTTGGCGTATTATTAAACGAAAACTACGACAGCGACGACCCCGGACAGTTGAACAGCTGAAAATCTATATCCAACAGGAATGGGACAGCATTCCGGTTACGGTGTTAGAAAGATTGGTGTCATCGATGCCCAGAAGATTACAGTGTGTCATCAAGAGGAGAGGTGACGCCACACCGTGGTAAACGCCGTGCTGTCCCAACTTTTTTGGGAGTGTGTTGCACGTGCCAAACCACCTGTATCTTTCTTTAAGCATACAAGATATGTGATCCCATGCCTAATTTATCGTTTATGTATTGTAATGCGTTGAAATAAACGGCAATACAATAATCCAAACAAATGTGTTGGAGTTCTTCTTATATGTTGCACTGTCCCAACTTTTTTGGAAATGAGTATTGTAGAAGCAATTTGAGTTATGATCCAAATTCGGACAAAATTAATGGGTACGTTGATGATGGAAAGGAAAGATCTGAAATGTTGGCAAAACAGTCTTTGGTATTCATGCTTAAAGGTATTTCTCGTTAATGGAAAGTGCCAATTGGTTTTCATCATTCAAATGCTGAGATGTCATCAGATAAACTAAAAAGTTTATTATTCGAATACATAGACAAACTGCTATCAATTGGAGTGATTGTGAAAGCAATAATCTGTGATCAGGGAACGAACAATGTGTCGTTATTTCGAAAGTTAGGCATAAATCCAGAGACTCCTTATGTTGTGTATAAACAAAACAAAATCTACTGTCTCTATGATCCTCCACATCTAATCAAAAGTGTAAGGAACAATTTGGCAAAATACGATTTGATTTCTTCCGGACAAAAAATCAGCTGGCAACATATCAGGAAATTTTACGATATTGACAGAAACTTAAAATTTAGGCTTGCTCCAAAATTAACTGACCGTCACATCAATCTGCCGCCATTTACTAAGATGAGAGTAAATTTAGCCACGCAAGTTTTCAGCTACAGTGTGGCCGCTGGGATGAATGTTTGTGTAGCATTGGGAGGACTTCCATCCGAGGCAATGTTTACAGCTGAATTTGTTGAACGCATGGACAAATTGTTCGATTGTTTCAACAGCATCTCTTTAGATTGTAAAGCTCAAAAACATCATGCAAAACTAACGCGAACACAGTCAGAACGTGTTCCATATCTTACAGAGTGTGTGAATTGGATTGAAGGGTGGCATTTTTTAAGTCAGAGTTTACTTCTATGCCAAAAAGGGTGGTTTATTACAATAAAAGCACTTTTACAATTGTGGGAAGAACTTAATCAACAGTACCAGTTCAATTTCTTGGTAACAAGAAATTTACACCAAGATGCTTTAGAAAATTTGTTTTCTGTGTTAAGATTGAAATGTGGAGCCAATGAAAATCCAACCGTTAGTCAGTTTCAAGCTGCTCTGAAGCATATAATGACTGGTACTATGCTACAACCTAGCCCTTTCTCAAATTGTGAAATGGACCTAGACACGATGCTGTCTGCCTACAACTCTGGATTGAAAAAGTCATCTACAATACAAACTCACCACATTGAACAAACATGCCCAGATGAAAATTCTGAACTAATTGAGATGCCAGCAGAAATCGATTGGACAATGTTTGAACAAAATGCAGTAACTTATGTAGCTGGGTACCTATTAAAAATATTTTTTGAAAAGATACATTCATGTCCACAGTGTGTTGAATCTTTAAAGGATACATCAGGTTTAATGACTAGCTCATCTCAGCTATTTATACATTTCAAAGCATATCAAACTTCTTCTGGTGATTCTGGAGGATTGACTGTTCCATCTGCTGCTTTTGTTGATATTATTCAGCAATGTGAAGAAATTTTCCAGAACACTTTTCCAAGTTTTTGTTATGAATTAGATGTCAAACAAAAGTTATTGTCACGCTTGAAAAATAGTGTAAAATTTCTGTCTGTCAATGTATGTTCAGAGACTATTCAAGAAAATATATTGGTTAACTTCACACGCCAGGTGTTCTTTTTACCATTTAAGTACAGGGTGCGTAAGGTATTTGAGGACATATTCACGTCAAAAACGAAAACAGAGATATAAGTCGAGAAATAACTTTATTATCGAAACATATCATGAGCATACACAAGAAAACTTCTTGTTATATGGCTATTCAATGAATCCGCCTTCAGCTTCTATAATTGCTTTAATGCGAGATCGAAACCGTTGACATGCGCGAACCATGTTGAATCCATGTTCGAACGAGTACCGCATTCGTATTCATTGGTATATCAGAAAATTAAACAGAGACATGCTGGAATTAAAAAGAACACAGGGTTCGAGAAAGTTAAAAAAAAAAAAAAATTTCACACCCGTAATCTTTAATTCTTTGTTTGTTCATGTTATTACTTAATGTTCCAATTATGCTTGATTTTTTGAGAAATTTTTTATTTAAAACAATTCTTTTTTGTCATAGAAATTACTATTTCATGTTAAGTAACCGAAAAAGCTTTATCAGTAAAAATAAACCCGTATCATAGCCATATGTTTTATTACTAATTTTTCAAAAATTTAAATCAATTTTGAAATTATATTTATTTAATCTATTGTGATACATGTTTGTTGTATATGTTATTGCTCTTTATCACAAATAAATATTTTACAAATTATCAAAGCTTTGTCAGTAAAAGTAAACCCATATCAGAGAATGTATTATTATTGCTATTTGTTTTATTATTAATTAAAAAAAAAATTAAGTCAATTTTGAAATTATTTTTATTTAATCTATTGTGATGCATGTTTGTTGTATATGTTTTTGCTTTTTATCACAAATAAATATTTTACAAATTATCAAAGTCGTTTTTTATTTAACTTTTTATTTAGTACCTATAATTATTTACAAAAAATAAAAATAAAAAGGAAATTAATTCTGCATTAAGGACTGCATTGCATCATGGGAAATCAATGTGTTTCGCTCCAAGCCGCTGATGTCGCTACGGTCTACTGGATGTACGATTATTTTGTATAGGTTTCTGTTAGAGTGTCGTTTCTGTGTTACTCTCTTATTCTGTGACTGCACTCCTTCTTTGAGGTTGCAGTTTTGCAGTCATGTTTGATGTCTGCATTCATTCACTGGCAACTACAATCTTCACCTTCAAAAGTTGTAGTCTCGCGCATTCATCGTTCCTCAATGCCTGCTTTCTCGCACTCGCAATTGCAATCTTCGTATCCTAAAATTGCAGCCTTTTAGAGTCGTCATACTATGTCTGTGCTTTCGCCAATGCACATCTGCAAATCTTATAGATGGCAGCAAACTTGAGATAAATCTCTTTTGCTTTTCCCAAAGAGTAGGAAGTTATTCTGCTTTGTTTTTGTTTTTTCGCTTTTCAGTTTGCGTTTTAAGCTCTTCTGAGCAAACTATGTTGTATACCTTTTATTGATTTATGCATTTTGTGGTCTAATTAAAAAAAAATGCAAGTGTTTTGAAAGGTCAACCCTTTCAAACCGGGGAAGGATGTTTACACCAAAGTTCTTGCGTTGGTCATTGTTTTGTGTTACAATGGCAAGTGATTGATTTTTGTTGCCTTGTTGACATGGTGCAACTGAAATCATTTTAGTGTTTTTTTTGTAGTTCTAATGCATTAAAGTCATTAAGTTCTGGAATGGAATGGAAGTTTAGTTTATGGGTGCTTCAACTGCAGCGGTCATTTGCACACTAACAAAATGTTTTTCAAAACTTATTTAAGATACTCTGTGATATTATAATATTCCTATTTAATATTCTTATTATAAGTAAATATGTACATAAATGTACAAAACATTTATAGTAGTAGAAGACAAAATAAAAATCAACAAGACATATACAACTAATAGCAGTGTAAAAATATAATATATAAAGAAACAACTTTAAAATACAACTATATACAAATGTGAAAGGGACAAAAATTAAATTTCATTTAAAGATATAAAAGATGTCTACAAAGTCAATAAGACGTGAAGACCAACTTTAATAAGGTATAAATATAATAAAATACAATAAAAACTTTACAATAAAAATTCAACTATATATAATTAATTACATACGGATATTTAGATATTGTAGCGCGCCCTTGGGCGAGCCAACTAATTAGGATGATAGGGAGAGGGTTCAGCAGTGTAGGTGGTAAAAATCAATTAACTATCGAGTAAACGAAAATTGAATACCCATTTATTTCTTCCATTTAACAAACAAAATTAATCATTACAGTGCCCACAAAAATATCAATCATTACATATCCTATTGAATGTTTAAACGATTCCCTGGCACTCATTGAAATTCATTTTTAAATTGATCCATTATAATTGTTGTCACTTTCAAAAGGGTTCTCAATAGAGCTTAAAATTGGGCTATTCAATTAGGTCTAGAATGGAAGAGTGAAATCTCTCCCAATAACAAAATTAACAATAATTAAGTTCTATTTTTAAACTAATCATAAAAGAGTCACAAATGCTCGAAGGTGTCTATCAACTTGATCTTGAATTGGCATAGAGTTCTCATGTTCCGCTTCAACATTCGGCATCCCACTGATTGATATCTATCGTATTCATTCGTGTTGGACTTCTCAGCAAGGGGGGGGGGAGGAGCAAAGAAAGGAGGAAAGGATAGGACGAAGGGAATGTTAGTTTCGGGAAAACCCACCCATTACCTGCCGACAATTCAGCTTAACCACAATGATCATTCGCTGAGGACGTTCACTGGAGCTGCGACAACGTCCGAACTTCCAAACAGCTATACAGGTTGCCAATTGTTGCTGGCCCAATGGTTGAGCAGTGATTCTATATTGACAAAAATAGAACAACAAAAAAACAAACTCCAAATAGCGTAAACCATGTGCTATTTTTTATAATTGATAATAACATATTTCGGTAATGATACTCATCTATTCTCGAGGC
Source organism: Rhysida immarginata (assembly GCA_023313115.1). Taxonomy (NCBI): domain Eukaryota; kingdom Metazoa; phylum Arthropoda; class Chilopoda; order Scolopendromorpha; family Scolopendridae; genus Rhysida; species Rhysida immarginata. The sequence goes on along the minus strand of JAHWFO010075848.1, from coordinate 137,414 downwards.
GAACAAACTTCGATTTCAGAGCGCCGCCGGCGTTCTGCAACAATTCCTGGATTATCTCGCCGAAAAGGCTTCCCAGGTGAAATTCAAGAGTACGGAGTGAGGCGTCGTTTCCACCAATTTGCACTCCTTCTACTGGTAGCGTCAAGTCCGACTTCATCGACTAGAATCCCTTTTCATTTTGCAAAAAGGACTTCTTCCCTAACGGAAGGCAAAAGTTTTTCTCCCCAGCCTCGTCGTTCCAATCTTAACACTGATTTTTCCTCAGCCCTCTCGCCGAAAGGAAAAAAAAACAGCCGAAAACGCACTCTCGCACTTTAACATTATTGTCATTGTTTCTCATTTTTGGCAAGCGTGTTCCACAACAATTCAAATCATCACATTTAAGAAACTATCGATTAAATGTCTCTTCTACTTGTATTTATTGGCGAATAATTTTCATAGCAATAATATAATCGTAACAGATAGTTTTCCAAAGGATGAATCACGATCACTATACAGCGAAAGAAAATTAGGCCGGGGCGTTATAATATGTGTATACAACTTTATGACTTTCAAAAATTTTAATATTTTTCTAATTTGCATTTGATCGTCTCCCAGCATATGACGATAATCTCCTTTGAGCCCCAATGAACCTCGTACTGATGTATAGTTAGGACAACTGAAGATTATGTGTCTAATTGTTAGTCTTTCTCCACAAGAGCAGTTTGGTGCATTTCCTTTATTCAATAAGTGTACGTGAGTAAGTCGCGAATGTCCGATTCTCACTCTGGCCATCACGACCTCTTCTCTTCGGAAAGAACTACAACTAGATGCCCAATGTCCGACGGTGGGTTTCACTTCGTAAAGTTTGTTAACACCAACTGTATTCCATCTCTCCTGCCATGCACCCAGAAGTTTCCTATTGATCACTGGCTTCATATGCTCTGGGAGGAGCGGGAGATCCATGATTTTTTCCTTTGATATTGCTTCTCTGGCAGCCCGATCGACAACTTCGTTTCCTCGAATGCCCATTAAGTTCTACCACTTTGTCTCGCTTATCTTTAGAATTTATTTCGCATACCTTCGCAATTTGTCTCGCATCTATTAGCAACTTAACTCTTAAATTTTCGCAATTTATCGCTTATATCTTCGCAATATACACTGAGTGAGCATATTATTATGACCACCAGACTGTTTATGCAAATGCGCACACGGACGTCGCCACAATGTTACTAGCGGGCCGGACCAATATAAAAAGGGAAGCTGAGTGTCGTCGACAACAGTAGACGTTTTCCATTCTTCAACTATGGGTAAACGACGCGATTTAACAGCCTTCAGACGCGGGATGATTGTAGATGCTCGGAGCTATGGAGCGAGTACGAGGTCTGTTCAAAAAATACGTAGACTGTTTGAATTGCGCGGGCCCTGTTGGTTCCAATCAAAATCGCTTGGTGTCGCCATCTTCTGACAGATCCGCTGATTACAAGGCAGTTTTTTGATTGCAAATATCAGTATTGGTTGATTAGCTACGCGGTTGTTTGTGAAGTGTGTTATTTTCGTTTGGCGGATTTTTAGAATGAGTGACTTGAACGAGCAAAGAGTTGCTGTGAAATTTTGTGTTAAACTCGGAAAAACTGCCACTGAAACTTTTGATATGCTCAAGACGGCTTACGGTGATGTTACTATGAAGCGTGCGACATGTTTTAAGTGGCATGCACGTTATAAAGATGGTCGTCAGTCAACTGCAGACGATGAGCGTCCTGGACGTCCTTCCACGTCAACTGACGACGCACACGTGGACAAAATCAACACCCTGGTTCGGGCAAATCGACGTCTGACCTTCAGAGAGCTTGCTGAAGAGTGTGGGATAGCAGTTGGATCATGTCACGAGATTTTGACCGAAAAATTGAAGATGCACCGCGTTGCTGCGAAGTTTGTTCCACGCCTGATGACGGACGACCAAAAAGCCCATCGCGTCCAGGTTTGTCAGGAATTGCTTGAACGCTCAGAAGATGATGAAAACTTCTTGTCGAAGATCATAACAGGTGATGAATCTTGGGTGTACGGTTATGATATCGAAACAAAGGTTCAATCATCCCAGTGGGTGGGTGAGACATCTCCCAGACCAAAAAAAGCTCGCCAAGTTCGTTCCAATGTGAAAGTGATGTTGATAGTTTTTTTTTTTGATGCTCAGGGCGTAGTCCACCACGAGTACCTCCCCCAAGGCTCCACAGTGAACCAGATTTACTACATCGAAGTTCTCAAACGTCTGCGGGATGCTATCCGGCGGAAAAGGCCAGAAATGTGGACGAGTGGTGACTGGTTGTTTCATCACGACAACGCTCCAGCCCATTCAGCCCTCAGAACTCGAGAGTTTTTGGCCAAACACTCGATCACTGTTCTTCCTCACCCATCCTACTCACCTGACCTCGCTCCTTGTGACTTCTTGTTTCCCAAACTCAAAAGACCTTTGAAAGGAAGGAGATTTGAGACGATTCCTGATATAAAGGCAAATGCGACGAAGGCGCTGAAGGACATCACAAAAGAAGCGTTCCAGGACTGTTTCCAAAAGTGGAAACACCGTTGGGATAAGTGTGTGCGTCGGGGAGGAGAGTACTTTGAAGTGTGTAACTTCTGAATAAAGTATATTTTGTTTTATGACGTCAGTCTACGTATTTTTTGAACAGACCTCGTATCAGCAAAACAGCAGCATTCGTGGGGTGCTCAAGAGCAGCCATCGTTAAAGTATTTAAAGACTGGACGGTTAGCCGGAAAGCGGAGTCTGAACGTTCGCGTTGTGTCCGCCCGCAGATGGTTGATGATCGGACAGAACGGACAGTGTCACGACTGGTAAAGGATAACGGAAGGGCAACTCTGCATCAAATCACTGCTGACCTTAATCAGGGGTCCTCGATAACGGCATCTGAATGCACTGTCTACCGCACACTGCATCGCATGGGATACGAAAGCCGAAGACCTGTCCGCAGCCAACAAGCGGAAACGACTCCAATTCGCTCAGGAGCACAAGGACTGGACTATCGAGCAGTGGAAACAAATCATGTGGTGTGACGAGTTACGATTTCAGTTACATCATGCAGACGGCCGCGTGAGAATCTGGCGGAAACAGCACGAAAGCATGGACCCCGCATGCATGAGTACAACCCTTCAGGCCGGTGCGGGCAGGGCAATGTTATGGTCTGGGGAATGTGTTGACCGTTGAATGTATAACCCTTTCCTGGCATGCGTTGGGTCCGTTAATACGTGTTGAACGTCTAGATGGCACAGCATACCTCCGTATCATCGCCGATCAAGTCCACCCTGTCATATTGATGGCGTACCCCAGTGGAGATGGCTACTTCCAGCAAGACAATGCGCTATGCCACAGAGTTCGTATTGTGCAGGAGTGATTCCAGGAACATGAGGGGGACTTTACCTTACTTCGGTGGCCCCCACAATACCCAGATCTCAGTCCAATTGAGCATTTGTGGGACGAAGTCGAACGAACTATCAGACGGCTGCATCCACCACCGTCCAATCTAGCACAAGTAGACAGTGCTATCCATCATGCATGGTGTCAGATTCCTCCCACCACCTTCCAACATCTCGTGGAATCAATGCCACGAAGAATCACCGCAGTATTAAAGGCAAAAGGTGGCCCAACGAGATACTGACAGGGTGGTCATAATAATATGTTCACTCAGTGTATATATCATGAACCAGTCTTTTGAGCTCAATGAAACCAGTCAACGTTGAGCAAGAGTTAAGAAAACTCACATCCCGCATCATCATTTATCATGAAGGAAGAGTACCCTTTGCGATTCACCAATGCTGGCTCTTTCTGTTGCAATGCCTGTTGCATACGTCCCAACTGCTGGGAGTACAGGTCCCCAGTGATAGTTTGGCCAGTTGATAGCAGCTTGTAATGAACCATTTGGCGTCTAGTCCACCAGACACAGAGCATGATCTTGCGTGGATGTAGGAGTGGCTTGAAGGTGTGAGGCATGTTGTCCCAAGTGGCAACCAATTTTTGGAATGCTAAGGACTGTCATACAGAACCCACTTTTCTTCACTGGTAAGTATTCGATTAAATATGGGTGCGTTACGATGTCGAGAAAGCAACGACATGCGGGCTGTCACTCATTGATTCTTGTTGGATTGCGACAATATGTGGTGTTCCCACTTGCTCAACTTGTACGTCTTTCCTTGGCTGTGCAGGTGACGTCTAACTGTTTCATCAGAAACCTGAAAACATCTGGCAAGTTCGCCACATGTTAAACTGATGTCGTCCTCTATGGCCCTTTTCAGGGCCTGGCCATCTAAGGCTTGTGGTCACCACTGCGGGGTTCATCAGAAATGGCAAATTCTCCTGACCTGAATTTCTGGAACCAATGCCTTGCTGTGCGTTCATTCACAACATCATCCCCATACGCAAGACACATTCGCCGACTTGACGCTGCTACTGACAAGCCCGCCATGAAGTCATAAAGCAAACAACACCTAACCATCTTCTTCAATACCTCCATTTGTCTTCACTTCTGCACGAGATCTGATTGATGTGAATGACCAACAGCCCTGTATTTATACAGGCTAACCTTCCTGCTCTCCCCTGACAGATTTTGGACCGCACTGTACACTCATTTGCATATCTTCTATCATTTCCTTTTACGGCAACAACTTTTGTGGTTACCATGCATATACAAAGTGGAATTTATTTTACATTATTTACAAACATAAGCTGCATAAAAAGTGGAATTTAT
>JAHWFO010075848.1:104743-132668 GCA_023313115.1 Rhysida immarginata | reverse complement strand
ATTTTACATTATTTACAAACATAAGCTGCATAAAAAGTGGAATTTATATCACATTTACAAACGTAAGCTATATACAAATATGAAATTTATCTCAAAACACTTTACAGTATGTGATCTCTAATGCCTCTTTACAAGAGAGAGAGGCATTAGAGATCAGATACGGTCCCCATTTGCTAATGAAAATATTGCTCATTTTGTTTTGCAGTGAAGCAACTACGATGATTGTTCGCATCTCAATCCTGCAACTATCCTTCACCCCGATACCTCATGTTCCTGTGTAGAATAAAGAACGGAATAAGTGTGAAAAAACTAGTAACCTTAGTATAGAGTTATATTAGTTATATTTTAATTAAGACTGCAAGGACTGAGCCATCTATGCTTGACAAAAATCTAACTGCAATAGTTAGAGATGATTAAGGTTACTCTAGAAATCTAGAAATTCATTATCTTAGAGTTGAAGTTTAACAAAAAGGACATTTGGAAAAAAAACTGGTACTTTTGTCAACCTTATCAGTTATTTGAATCACTGACACTTTTCCAGGATTTTTCTGGTTTCCCCAGTGGGAATGAGCAACCCCCTTTTTCCTAGAGGTAACAACGTAGTCCCACCAGCGCCCTCTCTTGTGTGACCGAAAAAGTCTTGAGTGTTATGCCATTTTCAGTCAGTGGAGAGCCGTCAAACGAAGTGCATACGTGACGAAAGCAAGTACCAGTATACCTTGTCGACGTCAAAGACCACAATATCAGGTTGTGAATGCGTTCGAACGAGACAGAATGATCTGTCTCCGAGAAACAGGGTTGTCATACCAAGACATTTTGGCTTGTACAGGCCAGGCTGCTGCGACAGTGATGCGTGTGTGGAACGAGAGGATAAAAGAGGGTCGTAAGCAGCGATGACTGGGTACTGGACCACGCAACATGACCACAGCACAGGATGATCATATCTTGTTTGCATGGCTGTAACGGACCCTAAAGCTTGGTCCAGTGTTTCTGGAACACTGGAGCAGTCCGCGTCCACGGTTCAAAATAGTCTCCTGCGGGCTGGACTGGTAGCACGCATCCATTGCTTCGAGTTCTATTTACCAGAGATACAAACGCCTGAGACTACAATGGGCACGAGAACGCATGCTGAGTGGCAAAATGTAGTGTTTTCGGACGAGTCCCGCTTCAACCTGTTGTTCCAGTGATGGCCGCATCTAAACGCTATCATGGGGAACGCAATCTTGCAGCCTCCATTATTGAGCGGCATAGCAGACAAACGCAAGTGTGATGGTTTGGGCGTCACTGGAAACGTGGTATGGTTTGGGCGCATGCGATCTCGACTCTAACGAATTGAGGGCAATCTGAACAGCAAACGCTACATCAAGAAGGTTTTAGAGCACGCGGTACTCCTTCAGCCAACTTCACATGCCGTATGACAGCAGGACAATCTCAGAACACAATGTGGCGAGTAATGTGCAAGCCTTTTTTGAAGAACGACGTTAACACCGCTTTCTTAACCAGCACATTCACCCGACATGTCACCCATCGAAAAACAATTGAGTTTACTCTAGAGGACAATATTCGGATCAAAAGAATAATATTGATGTAATCATTGTCTGTTAGAAGAAAAATTGTCAAACATATAAACAAAGCTCGTAAAAGTTAATTCTCTGTACTGAAGAAAGAGGTAAATATTAAAAAAAAGGTTTTAAATAAAGCCCGAGATAATTTTTGTGAGAAGTACTGTCATCGAATCAAATCATTTTTGAGGAACCCATTCATTACAATGGCCTAATTAGTATTTATTTTAAGTCTATTTCTAATAACATTCTTTTATTCAGAGAATTCAATCTGACTCCTGAACTCCAGAACAACTCAAAGCGTTACACTTGATAAATGTCAGTAGCGGAGCGAGACAGTAAGCAAAGCAAGGCTTCGCAGAGGGTGCACTATAGGATGGGGCATCAACCATAGTTGGTTGGTTGATTGATTGAAATTTTAGGGCGTCGGCTGCTTGGGATGCACCCGACAAAACGTTCAACCATAGTTGGAAAGGCGCATTTTTTCAAGATTTGCATAGGGCTGTCTCTGGTGAATACAGCAAATTGATTACGATCTTTGGTAACGATTTGTTGCATGAATGTTGCGGGTCACATGCACGTGACAGAAAGCACGTAAAATTGTACTATTACATCCACAAGCAGTAAATGTCATGAAAAAATGTCTGCAAAAATCGGACCTTATTGGGAAGGGTACATTATTGCCCTTTTCGACGATATTTACAGCTATTCTACTATAATTAGCGCATGTAAAACACGAAATTTCCCTGTTTCGAAGAAAGGCATATCGGCAGTACTGAATGGAAAAAGAAATTCCGGGAAGGTTTAATTCCAACTAACCTCGAATTCCCTCAGCTCATTCGAAAGGTCAAGGAGCTTGTCCGGTGTGAAAATCCAGCAACTCAAAGAGAGATCGCAAATATCGTAAGAACTTCATTGGCTACCGTAAATTAAATGATAAAGATTTGCAACTGGAAAAGTGTCGTTTTCATAAGTACAGGGATCTTACACACATAAAAGCGTAAATAGGACAGAAAAGAGACTATTTGAAAATATTTAGAGAAAAAAAAAAAGAGAGTAGATCATATTACTTATAAACAAGCCAATATTTATTTCTAAAAAATGCAACTCTCATTATTGGATTATTTATTACAAATATCGTCTTGATTTTTTTTTTTAACAAAAATGAAGTAAATAATGCTTTCTACTGATTAACTTTTTCTGCAAGCTCAGAAGTTTGTGATGCCAATTTTTGTGAGCTTTGTAATAAATTATGTGCCACTCAAAATTTTGTTCATATTGTTCGCAATCAATCCACTAGGCAAGTGTTTTTGTGCTTCTAGTAGATTCCGGGCAGTGTGAACTTTCTGCCACGGCCTCCTAGAATGCTACCAAGCCTGAACATGACGTCAATAACATTGTTGAAGCACTAAGATTGTCATGTTGAACTTACTTCTGATATAGCACCACCCGAGGCCAACGAGATAAGGCCTGGAAGAGAAAAAGTCACCTGACCAACTGGGTGCTAGCAACAATCCAAGCTTCATTGTCTCCATTTTGGATGTTAACAATCAGTGTTTTTCCTTTTGTTGGAAATAATGAAAGTTGGATTGTTGCTAGCACCCAGTTGGTCAGGTGGCTTTTTCGTTTCAAGGCCTTATTATCTTGTAGGCCTCGAGCATCACCAGTTTGACGTAACAATGTTTTATCTCTTCCATGTGCAGGCCTGGTAGTTTTTAGAAGGCCGTGTTCCTGCGTTCCAAGAATGTGACTGAACCAATTTCTCTTCTAATTGTCCTATCTTTACCTTCTTCTCCTTAATTTTATCTAATCTATCCTTTGCTTTTGCTTCTTCTTGTTTTTTAAAACATTCTGCCTTTAATTTTTCTTTCACTTTTCTTTGTTCCTATAATGATTGTGGTAACGGTCTCTTAAACAACTACAAGAATTAGCATGCCTTTTGTAATCGGGACGTATAACAAGCAATAAGCAATACAGAAAAATAAACAACACTCCTTTAACAAAAAAGGGGTTCATTTTTTTGGTAGATCGTGATCTTAAGATCCCCTTGTACAACAGCAGGTTCCGATTTGAGCTCGGACGCATGAAAAAAGGTAGCCACCCTCAATGGGTATGCTTCTAATTTGATCGATGACTTGATTTGTATACGAACTTTCATAAAATTGGTTAAAGAGTCGACCAAACTCAATAATAAAGGGGTTAGGAAGGATAGAATTTCTATTTCTCATAATAATGGCTTCAATGAGAACCTACAAGCCATTTTCAGGAATGCCCAGTTTTCTATTGCTTACATAAAATCCCAACTTGTTAAGAAATTTATTGGGTAACCCAAAAGATGTAACTCCCCCCAATATTACATGAAATGTAGCGCCCAAAAAATTTCAAAATAAAAAAAAGGTGCAAAAGTAAATCCTCGCAAATCGTTTGTTTCGTTTAGGCGCTACAAGATGTTTTTGCCTATAAGAGAAATAATCGTGGAGACCCTGCCGTTTCCTTCAATAACAAGATTCTTATTCGTACAAGGATTGTATTCCTCCTAGAAACTACAGGTAAAGAAAGAAAGATTAATGACCTGTTACATAAAACGCGACGATATTGATAAAAATAAAGAAACTTGACGATATCGGAGACAAAGCAGGCAGTAAAATTACACGAATGAAGTAAAGTCATTCGTGAATATTGACTAATTTCGGCATACCATTGATACAACTAAAATTAAGTTTCTGCTCATTCATGAGACATTCATCTGCAGGTTTTATTCGCTACCCAATCTTTATCGAAGAAATATTCACGAGATAAAAAGGAAATCAAGCTCTCAAAAGGAGGATGGTCACACCATGGAAGTTGTAAAAAATGCTTTTAAGTCACCATTGGCACAGGTCCAAGCCGAGAATGCCGATTTGGTTACAACTTGACACTGCCGTGAAAGAAAAAGAAGGAATTATTAATAGATTGCAACAAATAATAATCCAAAGAGATGATAAACAGAAAGACCTACTTAAGTCAAGAAAAATTGAGACAGTCTCAGATTGTTCAGACAGAGATAGCAATGACCCTTAGATCTAGTGGAAATATTGAATCAAAAAATATAGAAATTGCAAATTAACTTGAACAGTTCAGAGAATTTGCAAAAGCAGATGGGGATAACTAATTCCAGTCTGAACCAGTCATTACTCAGAAATTGAACTTCAGAAGAAATTACTTTTCCTGTATGAGAAACTACAAACAAAGAGGCAGAATTCCATGAAGAATGTCGTTAAGAAAGAAATAATGTACCATAATAAAGAAACAAACCTTCTACGAGACTTAAATTACTTAGTAATGATAAAAAAAAGCTCCATGAAGTGGAAAGTAAGCTGCTCGAAGCTGAATCCGATGTAGATAAATTAAGATAGGAAGTCGGAGTTACTTCTATTTCATACTTTTAAAAAGACGCAGATCGAAAACATCAGTCCACAACACACAGCTGAGCATTGGGCTCATTACTTTGAACATAATACAAACGCAAAAGAAAAGCTTGAACGTACTGGATTCAAAGAAAGCGTGCAAGAAACGGTGATGTATCTTTTTGTCATGCTTAATTTGAATGTCCATGAAACGGTATCAAGTCAGTTCGTCGAGGGTCAATTTGTCGGAGTCAGTTCGTTGAACATCATTTTTTCAAGAGTTTCGTGGGGTAGTTGAAGAGCTGTAAGTTTTTAATATTCCTTTGGCTTATTTCTTCACAAATGGCCTAAGAGTTGATGTAGTGGATAATCTTAAAAACTTATTTCTTCACAAAATGGCCTAAGAGCAGATGTAGCAGATAATCTTACCAACTTATTTCATCACAACTTACTGTAAAAAGTTATTAAAAAATTGAGGCAGCATCTTTTATTGTTACTCGTTTAGTAGCAGATAATCTCAAAACCAATATATCCATGTTCCAACATACAACATGTTGTATGTCAGGTGGAAGCTTTATTAAACCCATGATTACACACATATTGGATAGCCAGCGACCAATGCATCTTAGCTTTGATAGCTACCAGATTGTGAAAAATTGAGAAATGTGTTTTCTCTGAAGAAGCAGATGGCTAACAAAGGCAAACCAGTATCAAATTTATTCATCACAGAAAGAACTTGTGATAAAACCAGTGCGATGTTTGACACTTTATTATGTGTCTCCAAGTTTTGAGAAGATACATGTTTGGAAGAGCCGTAGATAATTTTAGTCGTGATGTTTCAACATGTTGTGGTTGGAGGGAGATTTTAGATATCTGCAAACGTGAGAGAATTCCTATTGGATTGAGGAAATTCCTGCAAACGCTGTAGTCAAGTGGATTGAGGTCTGGCGACTGCGGAGGCCAGAAGGTCATGTTGGACCCCAACCAGTTTTGCACAGTGTTGGCCGCCTGGGCAGGGGCACCGTCCTGTTGAAAGATGTAGTCCACATTTCTTCACCCAGGGAAGGACTTTTGTGGCCAGGATGTCCTTGTAATCAGCCGCCGTTAGCCGGTATCCACTTGGGAACCACACGGGTGGCATTTTCTCGCCATTTGACGCCACGATTCCGAGCATCATCACAGAGGCCGGGTGCTTGGTTGTAGACACGTAGCGGACCTTGGAGATGTCCTGCCCGAAGCTTACCACGCAGTCGTTTTGCTTGTTGACGACAGGATCGACCGTGAAGGTCTTTTCGTCAGAGAAAATGACAATTCGCTCGCCATGACTCTTCAAGTCGTTGAGAAGAGGCCTCCCGTATCCGATCCGTCAGCAGAGGCCTCACGCTCTTTCCACCTTCTTCTTTGACCGCTCTGGACACTGTGGACACCGAAATTTTCTTTTTCTTTGCGAGCGCAGTCATTTTGAGCGTCGGGTCTGGTTCGAAGGCTTTTCTCACAGCCAAACGGTTGACGACTTGAGGTCTACCTGAACGAGGTTGATCTTTAAGGTCTCTCCCATTCTTGAGCCTGTCCGCAACTCTGTGGATGGTCATCCGGGTGACTTTGAGGAGCTTGGCAATCTCGGACTTCGTGTGGCCCGCATGCAGGAGAGCAGCGATCTCTACTCGTTTCGTTTCCATCGCTTTTGTCGTGGACATTAGGATCACTCAGAGGTTAACACGTAATTTCCAATATATTATTTGATCCTTTTGTGGAAATGGAATTATCCAAATCATGAGCAGTCCATTTTTGGGGGATGTAAAGAGTGTAACAGAACTTTTGAAAAGCCCGGTATAGCATGCATAAAAATCACTGAACGACCAATTTATTAGAGACACCCCGAGGAGGTTCGCGGTTTACGAAATGCTCAACTGCGCCCGTCGAGCTCCAACGGTCATGCCTCGTTCAAAGTCGGATTCTCACTCTGGCCATCACGACCTCTTCTCTTCGGAAAGAACTACAACTAGATGTTCAATGTGCAATGGTGAGTTTCACCTCAAAGAGTTTGTTAACAAGGACTGTATTCCATCTCTCCTGCCATGCACCCAGAAGTTTCCTATTGATGACTAGCTTCATATGCTCTGGGAGGAGCGGGAGATCCATGATTTTTTCCTTTGATGTTGCTTCTCTGGCAGCCCGATCTACAACCTCGTTTCCTCGAATGCCCATGTGACTGGGCACCCAGCAAAAGATTACCTTAACCCATTTACGCCTAGTGTCCTATATGTAGTACACTCAGATTTTAATTAATTTAAAGTTATACGCTGTCGCCCATAGATGGCGAGACTTGCACTGCATTTCCTAATGATGATGTAATTCATATACAAGTTATTGTTTCGCTTGTTCTTTGTAAAGTGCATTTTTTTACATGTTGCTTCTGCAAATTTTCTGAAAATGGCTGACCAAGCGGTAGTATCACATTCAAGGTAAGAATTTATATAACTACTGATTGACAAGAAAGAATTACCTGCATAAATATCCTATCGAAGACTTGTGTAAAACACTCATTACCTTAAGATATGTGATTGCAGCCTATTAGGCCTAGCAGATCACATACAAAATCGCTGTCCTACATGTAGGACGCCAGGCAAATGTTTACAGTGGATTTACATGAGTATTCATCTGGCAACATTACCATTTTAGATCAAATATTCTGTATTTGTGTATATGTTATTTATGTTTATCTCATTCCTTCTGTTATATATTTTTGTATTTATGTTGCAGTAAAGAACAGTCATGATTTACAGTCAGAGGGTTTTACAAAAAAAATGTTCTCCCGAAAAGACTGCATGACATTTTGTCGCGCATAGAAGATGGAGCAGATGATGATCTATATGGAGCAGGTCCGAGTAACGCTGTGGATATGTTCATCAGTCCTCCAGAGAATGCAGCAGGTGTAATAACAGATGAAGATTCAGGTGAAGAGGACTCTGGAGGAACATTGAACAATCCTCCTGGTAGCATGCTACGCACTTCCATTATCACAGATTCAAGCAGTGATGAAGAGGCTACAGTCATATCCACAACGCGAATGGCAACCAGGCAAACTCCGCCTTTTGAAGATTCCAGTTCAGATGATGACGAGATTTTACAAATATCTGCTAAAAGACATAAAACAGCAACAGTTATCCGTAAATGGAAGAAGAGGGACCTGAAACCTGCTTTTGATAACTGGTCTCAAAATAATACCATCATTGAAGATCTAAAGACTAAAAACTTGAAGCCATTTGAATTTTTTGAACTATTTTTCAATGATGAATTGATTGAACTCGCAGTTACTGAATCCAATCGATATGCATCACAACACAATGTTGCTCTCAATGTTACAAGTGATGAAATGAAGTGTTTTTTTCGGAATTTTATTGCTAAGTGGCTACAACCAACTTCCCCGAAGAAGGATGTATTGGGAACAGGCGCAAGATGTGCATTGTGAAGTTGTTGCAAATGGAATGAGGAGAGACCGTTTTGATTCCATATTCACGAATTTGCATTTTGCTGATAATACAAATCTCGATTCAAGTGATAAATATGCAAAACTGAGACCACTTTTCGATAAACTGAATGAATCCTATTTGAAATATTCTCCACTGCAAGAGCACTACAGTTTCGATGAATCCATGTGCGAATACTTTGGGAAGCACGGTTGCAAGCAATGTCTCAGAGGAAAGCCTATTCGCTTTGGATTCAAGATCTTTTGTGGAGCCACACCTCTTGGATATGCTGTATGGATAGATCCTTACCAGGGCAAAGCACCTAACATACAAGATGGAAAGGAAAGGGTTCTCGGATTAGGTGGAGATTTGGTTATGAAATTTGCAAAAGTTTTGAATAGTCGCTATCCCCAACAGTATCATCTTTTCTTTGATAACTTTTTTACAAGTGTGAAGCTAGTGTCTGGAACAATTCGAGACCACAGGACTGAAAGATGTCCTCTCCCTAAACCACAAGAAATGAAGAAAAGAGGAAGAGGGGCTTATGATTACAAAGTAGATGACAACAATGTGGTCACCATGTGTTCTAATTCGGTTGGTGTTATGCCGCTCAATCAAGTTACAAGGTATTCAGCTGAGCAGAAAAAGCGAATTCAAGTCAGCCAGCCTCAAGTTGTGAAGCAATACAATGAAAACATGGGAGGAGTAGACCGCATGGAACAAAACTTAAACAAATACCGAATATCTATTAGAGGGAAAAAATGGTACTCCTCTCTTATTACATACACTATATGATCAAAAATATCCGGAAACCCCTCACAGATCATCGATTGGCCCAATGTCACATGATAATGACTTGCACATCATTTAAATAGCTTCCCACACCTTCAGACACAACTCTGCTTGGACATTGGCAAGAATGGATCGTTCGGCAGAGCTCAGTAAGTTCCAACGTGGAACCATCGTTGGATGTCACCTATGCGGCAAGTCCGTGCGTGACATTTCCAGCCTTCTTCAGATACCCAAGTCAACAGTAGGCGATGTCATTATGAAATGGAAGACCCGGGGATCAACAACAGTTCAACAACGAACCGGTAGACCCAAGAAACTAACGGACAGAGACCGTCGAGTGCTTCGTCGTGTCACCCGCAGCAACCGGAAGTCCTCGGCGGAAAAAATTGCCACAGAGTTTCGAAACGCCTCTGCAAATGATGCCAGTACCATGACAATTCGTCGGGAACTGCACACGATGGGATTCCATGGCCGTGCTGCTGCCCACAAGCCCCACATCAGCAGGGTCAACGCCAAGCGACGTCTGGAGTGGTGCAAAGCCCACAGAAACTGGACAATGGACCAATGGAAACGTGTAATGTGGACAAACGAATCTCGCTACACACTCTGGCAATCCGATGGACGAGTTTGGGTTTGGCGCATACCTGGAGAACGCTTCTTACCCGAGTGCACAGATCCCACAGTCAAGTTCGGAGGAGGAGGAGTCGTGGTGTGGGGCTCATTTTCATGGTACGGACTGGGCCAGCTCGTTCCTGTGCAAGGAATCATGAACTCCGACTGTTATCTGAATGTTTTGGACAACTGTGCACTTCCAACGTTGTGGCAATTTTTCGGAAACGGGCCATTTCTCTACCAACACGACAATGCTCCGTGCCACAAAGCGAGGCGTGTACAGCAGTGGTTTGCGGACTCAGGGGTCGAAGAAATGGGTTGGCCGGCACAAAGTCCCGACCTCAATCCTATAGAGAGTCTGTGAGATGAATTGGAAAGACGCTTGCGGGCCAGATCACATCGGCCAACTTCTGTACCTGAACTGATTCTCGCTCTTCGGGAGGAATGGAGGAACATTCCGGAAAGTACCTATCAACATTTGGTGGAAAGTCTTCCCCGAAGGGTGGAAGCTGTGATTCGGGCAAAGGGATGTGCAACGCCCTATTAATTTCCATGAAATCGTGGCTAGAGCGCAAACGTGATCATATAGTGTATCTTTTGGACCAGGCACTAAACAATGCTTGGCTGTTGCATAAAATGTGCAACCCGAAGAAACCTCTGGACTTACTTGCATTTCGTCGTAGTGTAACAATGTATTATCTTGAAAGATATGGAGTCCCTCCCTCCCAAGGACAGAGAGGAAGACCTTCTCAGAAACCTTGTGAATCCCGATATGATGGCTACAATCATTTTGTGACCTCCCAAGAAAATCAGACAAGATGCGCACATTTTCACCAGAAAACAACTACTCGATGTGAAAAATGCAACAAGGGTGTCCATGTGAAGTGTTTTAAAGTTTATCACACTCCATAAACAAATAATCTGTATTGCTTATTATGTGCTAAATTTATGTCTAACAGTGCCTGACGTCCTGTATATAGGACGGGCCATATTTTCGGTTCTAATTAACATAAAAATTCCAGCAAATTTTTACATCCTACTGAATAAAAATTTAAGATATGAAGTGTCAGTTTCTATTTTAACTACTTTCGGCATAAATGGGTTAATTTCTCTCTGAGAGAGAAAAAAAAGTTTTCTTTGTATGTTCTGAATGAACGGATAGGCAGGAGACAACTGGCAGATTGCTTCCAAGGCACTCTGCGAATCGCTAAAAATAATGATGTTTTTGTTTGAGATTGTCAGGCATTTTCTATAGCCATATCAATTGCGACCAGTTCAGAGGAGAATACGGAATACAAGTCGGGCAAGCGAGACGAATAAATTTTATTTTCTAAAATATATGCGCACCCAACACCACTATCGGATTTGGAACCATCTGTGTAGATTTTCGTATAACTATGAAACCTTATCTGGAGCTCGCGAAAGGCAACACTCACTTCTTCTAGAACGTATTCTGATTTTTCCCCCTTTAATAAGTTTAGTTTTGTCGTTGGTTGAGGGATAATCCATGGTGGCAAGGGAGAAAGGCGTAAATTAAACATTCTTGCAATTCCCCCAATCTAATCCCAATACTCCTGGAAGAGTTGGGTTTGTTTGAGTAAAGGGCGCTGCACTGGGGTTCTAACAACGGTTTAAATGTGGGATGATCTGACTGACAATACACGCGAATGCTATACTGGGTCAAGAGCTTTGCTCTGCGGACACACAGTGGAGGTTCGTTTGCCTCGACATACAAACTTTCAACAGGACTTGTTCTAAATGCTCCTGTGGCTATTCGAATGCCCAAATGATGGACGACATCGAGCATTCGGAGTGTTGATTTTTTCGCCGAGGACTAAATGAAACATCCTTAGTCCAACTTGGAACAAATCAGTGAGCGGTATAGCATGAATAACATGCTTCTATGAGCTCCCCAAGTCGTTTCAGCCAACATCTTTAAGATATTCAAGGCTTGTAAGCACTTTGTTTTCAAATTCCTTATGTGAGGTACCCAGGTTCAACTTCTTATCAGTGTTACACCAAGAAACTTGTGGCTTTCCACCAAGTCGAAGAATATTGCGATAAGATGTTGGTTTTGGATTTGGGTCACGGAAATTGTTGATACTGGTCCCCAGTGCTTTCGTGCAGAATGCATAGAGTGTCGAGTTCACTGCAAGCGCGGGTTAGAGAGAAGCTATGTTAATCAACAGTGACACCCTTGAGGAACGTTGCATTTCTCCACGGGTGTACCACATGTTCAGACACGTTGATTTGTACTGTGAAACGTGAGTCTGAAAATGGAGGGTGATTACACCTTTAGTGAACTGGCGGATATGCATTTGTGCTACGGATGTGCGAATGGAAATGCTCACGAAGCTCGGCGTTTGTATCACGACTCATTCCCTCAACGGCAACTAGCCTGCAGCAGAACCTTTTCTCGCATTGGCCAACAACTGCGACAGCAAGGAACGTTCGTACCAGGTAGTGACGGCCGCGGTGAGGCACCCGTTCTCGACCGGAAGATCCTGCAAGCCATCAAGGAAGATCCGGACTGTAGTGCACGAAGACTCGCTTTTAGTGTCGCCAATTTAGTAGAATTTCTACTAGATCTGGTAGAATGGGATTCTGATTTAATTGGCAAATTTTTAATCTAGACGGTAGAAAATCTGATAAATCACAAAATTATTTTAATAGATTTCCTAAATTAGAAAATTTGAAAGTTAATCCTTATTTATTAGATGGTTTTGCTTACGGGGTCGGATTTGCGGGGGTGGTAGTCACGTGGTCTTTAGAACTATGCCAACATATGGCTTGTGATATACATTCAGAAATGATGAGAAAGGAAAGAAAATACGAGCTTTTTTACATTTTCTACATATTACGTTCGAGAAAATTAATTTTTGATCTGTTGCTTGCCTTACCCTATTCGGTGGGAGGGGGAGGGGGGATTAATTTTTTTAATAAATGTATAAATGTATTTCTCCTTCACTGCAGAAGCTCCTCCTTGGAATGTTTGCAAGATTTTATTTTTTTTAATATTTTCTTATTAAAAAATATTTTTATACGGTAAATTTTTTTTATACCAGAAGTAAATATGTCATTCATGACATCATATCAGTAACCAATCACAGGCTACTGAAATTGATCAACGCCACCTAGAGCACTAAAGTAATACTACCACAAAAGTTAATAAATTAGTAGAATATTTTCACGCATTACTCGTTTTTTTGTCAGGGCGAGAAAATTTGCAAGGAAAGACAGCAGTCATCATTAAAAGCGATTGATATTTTCATTTTTATAACAGCTTAATTTATATAGTAAAAAGTTTGGAATTCATATATTAATTTCTTATGGATTGCATATTTCATAATTTCATTTTTAACTCCGTACCAAACTTTGTCATACTAATTTGATATAACCATTAAGTTACAAAGCATCTCGTAGATGCTTGGACATCATTAGATCCTCGTTGAGACTTGATTGCATCATTCTAAAATAAGTGAAATTAAAGATTTTTATGTTTCTATTAGAAAAAATGTTGATAAGGAATTTAAACAATTATACACTGAATCAAAATTAAAGGAACACTTGTAGAATCCCCTACAGAGGGCGTAAATAATACTTTTTAGCAATTTCATCTTCTGCAACATGAAACCTACTGTCTCCCTCATAGGAAATGGTTGCCAGATGTTCTGAGAAATTTGCATAGCAATATAACCCCCCGGAAAACAAAGTGGTTACATGCCAGTACACTCTTTGCTTGGCGATAACGGTCAAACATTAGAAGGTGCAGGCATTCCTGGAATGTTGTTGTTACTGCTCTGACATGCCACGAAGGCATCTTGAAGCAGCAGAAGCTGCAAGAGCCGTAACATTGTTCCACACGGGTCAATCATTTCGGACTGTGGCAAATGCCCTCAATGTGTCCTCTTCCGTCATTTTCCGACTGTGGACACGATTCCAGGTGACTGTCCAGTACACACGAAGAACTGGGCAAGGTCGCCGACGCTCAACAACCGCCAATCAAGATCGTTATGAGCGAACTTGAGCCCTGTGCCGAAGAACCTCAACGGCCAGAGACCTGAGAAATGATCTGCAGATGCAACTGGGTAGCTGTTTCAGACCAAACAATCACGTAAACCTTCAGATTACTTGAAGTTGGCTTGAGAGCCAGACGACCAAATCGAGTGCATAGGCTAACCCGCCAGCACATACAGGCGCGACTAGAGTTTGCACATCAACATGTCACCTGGCAGCTTCGCCACTGGCGTTCTGTTATCTTCACAGACGAGTCAAGATTCCGCCTGACCCGCTGTGATGGCCGTCTACGTGTCGGAGACGACGTGGTGAGCGAAACACCGACGCAACAGTTTGTGAGACTGACCGAATGGGATGTTGTTCCATTATGGTTTGGGCTGGCATCTCAATAGACCATCGAAAGGATCTTGTGGTCGTCCGAGGGCGAATGACCGCTGACGTTTACATTCGTGACATTCTGGAAGAACATGTGATTGTTGCTGCACGTGGCATGGGGCCTGGATTACTTCTGATGAAGAATAATGCTCGTCCACACACTGCAGCCATCACTCAAGACTTCCTACGGATGCATGGCATTCAGACCATGAGGTGGCCTGCAATGAGTCCAGACCTAAATCCCCTTGAACATCTTTGGGACATGCTTGACAAGTGAATTCGACTCCCCCTTCAGCTCCATAAAGACTGCAACAGCTCATCCAGGCATTTACTGAGGAATGGGACCGGCTTCCCCAAGATCACATCCGTCGACTGACATGGAGCATGCCTCGCAGGTGCATGGAGGTTACTGCAGCCCATGGTAGGCATACACATTACTGAGTGGTGCAAAAACTGATCCCTGGAAGAAACAGGGCATTCTCCTCACAACGTCCAAATGATATTTCACTTTATTTTAGGCAGGGGTCCTGTAGTTTCCTGATTTTTCTTTGTTTCTTCACCAGTTGTTTCAATAATGCATTCTATTGTTAAATAAACCGTCTTTTAATGATCAAATACAGCGATTTTGTCCATATTATTCGTAGTTGCTTCTGCACGCTGCTTAATAGAAGTGTTCCTTTAAATGTTTGAGCAGTGTATATTCATGCTTGTGCAACTGATATTCAAGTTTCAGTGTCAAGAATAGCAAAGATACAAACTTGTTGATCTAATACTCCAGCTGAATCAGTAGAACAGTATTATAAAACAAATTTCTTTATACCCTTTTGATATCACATTATCAATGAATTAAATGAAAAATTTGTCAATAAATTAGCACTGTTTACATTAATTCCATCTAATTCAGTAAATGAGAATGAATAACTTTTCAGACATAATGACACATTGTAAAAAGCTTTGAAGACGTGATTGCAAAGCCTCCTGAATTAGCTTTATCTTTAATTTAAAAGTGTGTATGAAATGGAAAAACTCTACTGACAATGAAATTCTAAACACCTGTGTATTAACTTTAAATGTTTTGATAAAGAAGTTTTTCCAATTAATTAACTAATGTTTTGTTTTGGCAGTACTCATCCTGTTACTTCATGCGAGTGTGAAAGTATTGGTAAAATCCAAAAGCACTTTCAAGACAAAGTAATACGTGGGTTAAAGTGCTTATCCAAATATTTGTATTTTATCATGGCAAAGAGGTATATGCACTCATAGATGAATATGATGCCCCTATCATGGAAGCAATAATGAAAACAAACCCAGAATCTATCGTTCTTAATGTAACCATTAACCTTATTTCTAAAATGAGTAATTTTTTGAAAGGCAACAAGTATGTGAAGCGAGGACTGATTAATGCTTGTGTACAAATAGCAGAAATGCTATCAGGCGATGCAAACAATATTCTATATTATGATTTCTTGAGAAAGCTTAGTTTTGTTCAGTATTATGGATTTACTACTAAAAAAGTCCAAGATCTGTTAGAAAGAGAAGAATTTGTAGATTTGAAAAATGAAGAAATTCCAAAGTATAATGGTTACCAAGTGATGGATGGAAGTGGTGATGCTATACATAATAGTTATTCCACTTTAATGTACCTTAAGGAAAGCAGAGAAATGAAGAAACCGGTGTTTGTCACTTATTGGATTGATACAGGAAATGTAACAAATATGAAAGCAATTTTTACAAAAAACGGCATTCGAAGACGTGTTGATGAACTTATTAAAGGTGAAGAGATTGAAATAAAAACAGTTCTGAAAATGACTGAAAGAAATGTACACACCTTAATGTCCTTGATTTATGACAACATTAATGAGGTAGGCCATGAAGAAGCAATCTTTTCTACAATTTTTATCAGATAATCGGTATTTGAATGTATTTGAATTTATCCCATATATATCCTCAATAAGAACCGTAAAAATGCCAAATACAGAATTGAAGAAAAAAATTGGTGGAAGAATGCTGCAATGCAAGTTTTTTGATAAAGAAATACAATCTTCAGTCTAAAAACATTACTAAAGATGGTATACTTACAAAGAGACCAACAATCAACCTGGAGTCCGATTTTGAAGAAACATGGTATGTAGGTAGAGGACCATCTACAAAGGCCTCTGTGAAAATTCTAGAGTGAGGAAATTCCCATAGGAATAGAAAATCGAGTATCAGAAAGAGGTGGAATCATAATACTGTACTTACTGACGAAGTGAGTGGTGGCTTTGCAGTATAAAAGATGGACAACAGGATTATCGACTAGTTTCGCCATTTATTCCCGGCTTCTCAAGGATACACAAGACAATCGACAATCGAACAGTGAAGTGTACATTCGTTAGGATGGGACGAAAGCAGCGCTTTCACAAAGCTCATCTAACCAGAATAAACTCCAAAGGAAATACACTGAGGTAGTCAAGAAGCCTAACCAACCCAAGCGGTCTTCCATATTATACAAAAAAGAAAATAAGATTGACGATCGTCAGAAACAAAAAACAAACGAAATAATAAAAAAATACAAGGAGAAATAAGAAAAAAGAAAGTAAGGATACACAAGAGGCTCACAAGCCTTTATATACAGAAATTTGGGTACATATGAACCAATGAGTATGGAGGGACGGGGGCAAGACAAAAAAGTAACCACTAAGAAAATTAACCAATAAGTCAAATAAACCAAGGAAAAAAGAAAAAAATACAAAAAATGTGCGTGGGGTCGCAAACGCGGACCGAAAAGAGGTCTTATCCGGTTGTCAAATGACAAAACAGGACTGAATAAATACAATAAATTAGAAAAAAAAGTTTCAGGGTTAAATGGGTTAAGGAATGATTTCATGACGGATTTGTTCCATCCGTGAGGAAGCAATTGGAATACAAAAATCTTAAAC
The DNA here is from genome assembly GCA_023313115.1 of Rhysida immarginata. Classification (NCBI taxonomy): domain Eukaryota; kingdom Metazoa; phylum Arthropoda; class Chilopoda; order Scolopendromorpha; family Scolopendridae; genus Rhysida; species Rhysida immarginata. The sequence continues at coordinate 115,536 of JAHWFO010075848.1, read as the reverse complement.
CAAAGGCAATTCTCTTTTTAGATAACTGCCCTGCATCCAGTGAATGTGATTTACTGTTTTTTTAACGATGTTTTTTCCGCCAAACTGTGAGTCTCTACTACAACCCTTGTATCAAAACATTATTCAGAAAATTAAGCTTCATTACAGAAAATATCTACTCTAGCATGTTGTTGCACATGAAGGAGACATTACGACATTGAAGAACTTGAATCTCAAGGATGCTTGCCGCTTGGGATGCAGTTGAGCTGAAGATCATACGCGATTTATGGAATCCATTGTTGGGAAAGGAGAGAATCCTTGAAGAATCTACAGACATGCACGTATCTGTAGTAGACGACGCCAGCCAAGAGATGATTTGCAAATTGATTAAAAAATAAACCTTGATGCTATAGTGAATGAATCGGATGTAACTGAATGGTCCAGAGGGCGTAGAGAGAATGAATTCACATTTAAGACAGATGACGAGAACGTACAGAGCATTATGGAATTCTCGAAAGATGAAGGGAAATCACAAGACGTAGCAATAACAAAGCATGATAATTCATGGTCTCATTTCAATCACTATATTAAATGGACGACAAAACATAAGCCATGGCAACAAGTCCTAAGCAACATCTGCGTGAAGAAACAATGAGCATATTCCTCCAAAACTCATAACAGAAGAGGTTTCTTTTAAAAAGGTTGAATTTTTTAAATTTAATGCTTTGAAATATACAATTCTTTGTCTTTTTGATTTTCCAGTAATGGTGTATATTACCTAGAAATAAATTTCCTTTGATTTTTATTCCGTTAGAACACTTTTCTGTATGTATTATTTCCCCGAATACCCTCTATAATCCGAACTTTTCAATAATATGAACACTCCACTGCAATTTGTTCAGATGACTGAGAAGACTGAATACACGAATGTTATGTCTTCCTTTTTGTTTTGTTCCAAGCAATACCAATTCTGCCTCACATATACAGGGTAGAATGGGACAAGTATTGGTTTAATATTTTTTTTTTATTAAAAATTATTGCAATGTTTTAATTTATGAAAACATATGAACAAAGTAACTTTCTTGGTGGCATGGTCACTAGTGAGCCAGTGAAGAGTGTTAAGCCAGGATATCAGGCAGATGAACGCAAGCAAAATTGTCCAGAACTCAATCGAATTAAACAATCATTTATTGTGAAGAGACGTGCAGTATCCTTTTTTTTGTTAACTTCCGTGTGATTTGTTGCTATCTGAATTAAAAATCTGTATAATGTCCCATTCATGACCACTCCCCCTTACTATAGGAAAAATTGCATTGCAGTGCAACAAGTATCAATACACAAAACAATAAAATTGACTGATGGAATAGAAGGATAACAAAAAATGATCAGATTACTGGTAGGTTATAGAATGGTTATACAAATTGGATTTTCTATAAATATCAGAAAAATGCTAAGAATTTGAAATGACGGCCTTATTTGCTTTATCTGAGAAAAGTCTTATCAAAATTTAATTAAGAACCAACCATTCATGATCAACTACGAGACAAGAGATTCAGCTTTCCATGCAAACAATGATAAAAAGATAATGACTTGATAAATGTGCCTTTTGAAATTAAAGTCAGAAAAGTGAAATCATAAATGTACAGCATACTTCTTATGACCCGGTTTATTTATAAAGAAAATTATTTCTCTAACCCCTTCCCCCCCAAAAAGGGTGCAAAAATAAAAAGGAATAAGAAAAGCTAGGTAACAGTGTTGATCTAAATCATAATCCTCAGATAAGTTGAACTTTAATGGTATCCAAAAACCAATTGCCATAAGAACTTAACCACATTCAAAATTGACAAGTTCATGAAAACTAAGGGGAATTCACTATGAATCAGCAATGCGATACTCATCCCATACACTTTATCTCATTTTATATTAACCGACTTGTCTAATTGAACAGAGTAATTAAATGCATATTGCCATCAGAGTTTCAGAGGGAAGGAAATGGCTTCAGATTTAGACATGAAAAGAAATAACAGCAAGCTGCTTTAGTCACTGATGGATGGAAACATTCTGAAGAGTATATTAAACCCAAAATATTTTCTTAGTTTTTTTGGATATTTGCTTCCTTCCATAAGACTTAATTTTACACTCTTGACAAGACAAACCTCCATTGTCCAACTTGCAATTCAATGAAGGCTTATGGCACAAACTTTCTCAGTCACAAAGCTTTAAAGGAAGCTTTTGTTAGCTGTGTATTTATATCAAATTTGTTAGCTGTGTATCAGCATTTCGAATAAAATTGTCATGTTTTCATTACCAACTAAAAAAATATATATACACACTGCTTCCTGAACTGTCAAAAGACATTCGAAAAATACTGACATCATATGAGAATCATATTTATAAGCTGAAACTACTTATAAGAAAAATTTCTGCATTTGAAATCCCTTTGAAATCTCTTATGAAAAAATTATATGTTGCAACTTGAACTGACCGATCTGCAATAAAACAAAGAACTGTCCATTGCGGAGGTGCAAGTAAAAGAAAGCGATAGGCTTGCCAAGGAAATGGCGACAAAGCTGTCCGTTGCAGAAGAACGGTTACACTCAAAGAAACTTTATTTAATTTCTATCAGTGTCTTCCAAAAGATTCTTTTAGCAGATGTACAAGAAAAGAAGTGTCGAGATACAAGAACCCTGGCAGGGAGAAAAAAAAATAAAAATTTAACACAGATTGGTAAGACCCGAAAAAAAGCAGACGGTTTGGATAGTGGGCATCCTTTATCCAAACAAAGAGTGAAAGTGATAACAGGGTGAATAAGTCTTATATATAGACAAAATGGGGGAGGGGTATGGATAGGGAAAACAGAAGGAAACCAATGAGAAGTCTCTAAATGAAACAAGATGTGCAATAAGAAAAGGACGAGGACCAATGGTCTCCCATTCATAATGATAAAAGGGCAGGGGAAAAAGTGAAATAGGACTGAATAAAAATGACACAAATTTTAAAAGAAAATAACAATATACTGTTGAACCCATCTATAAGATGGCCATCAGGGAATTGAAAATCATCTCTTAGAGGCGAAGTTCATAAAAAATAAAACGGTCATTCAGGGATGAAAAAGTGGATACTACAAGCAAAGTAAAAAGAATCTTTTCCTAATTTAAAAAACTGCAGCTATTTGTTCATGTCTCTGTTCGTCCACTTACGTTTGTGAGCAAAAATTTTTATGTGGTGAAATTAAAGAAGTCCGTTCTGAAAAACATTCTTTTGGAAAATATTCATAATGCCATTTTGCAACTAAAATCAACAAAATTAAACCAGATCAGGCAAGTTTCTCGGTCACCAAGCAGCTAACACTAAATGGAAAATATGGGAATAGACCTGAAGCTGTAAATTATAAATGTGGTTTCAAATAAAATTATAAGCATTAATGATAAATATTGGTGCTTTCCATTTACCGACCAAACAGTAACACCCTCCACCCCCTGCCAAAGATGAAAGCCAGTACACAAAAATAACAATACTGAACCAGATTTTAAATTAAATTCTGTAGATAATTTCTCAATATAAAAGACCAAACCAATACATTTCAACATCCCCATAAAAAATACACCAAGAAAGAATAAATATTTCACACAAATCCATCATATGTAAATTCCTTTAACACATGCTCCTCATGAGTTAACCTTAACAGCACAAAAGGAAAGATCCAAGAATTTTGTAAAGTTTCCAACACATCAGAAAATCTATCCAAAGCAATACTTGTAATTTGGTTCAAATTATATAAACTGGTTTTCCTTTTCTTGTCTTTCTCTCTCTCTCTCTCTCTCTCTCTCCACTATGCTTATTAAATACTAGAAGCGAACCCACCCGATTATATAATCGGGAAATAACCCATTGTTAGATTTTTTTTTTTTCTTTGTTGTGACATAGTCCACCGTCGCTGATTTTATATATATTTCTTTTGCAATGTTAACATTAAAAATTGTTTTTTGCAATGTTCATGGCCATTACAAAACCTTTTTTTCTAAATTTTGCAATATCAAAGTCCAAAGAAGAAAAGTTTCATGAAGTGCTTTGTTATCAATAGCAAAGATGAAAAACTATTTAAATGATGTGTCCTTGATTTCTTATTTACTTCATTCAAATTTTTTTTAAAAAAAAAGTACTCTGAAATTTGAAATTGCTTTTCTTTCGCCCATTCATGGTAGTAGTCTGCCATTAAAAACTAATTCAAACATTATCAAACATTAATAAAATTGGAATTCTATGAAGATTTGGAAAACTATCCTGTACCCCTAATTCGTGCACTGTTCCCAAATCCTTTTGGACTAAGAAATGGATGGAGATAAGTATCCTTAAAATACTGTGGATAAAGCACTGGATATTACACAACACTTTCAAAATGTGTCCAAAACTGGATCTTCAGTGTGATATATCAATACCTTCCAAAATAAAATAAATTGAAAATATTAACAGTTCTATAAGAGGATGAAGCAAAGTATTTTGTGATGAACAGTGTGATATATCAATACCTTCCAAAATATTTTTTCAATGAATGTATATCCATTGAGGACCTCTACTAAAATTACCTAACTGCACAGTGAAAAGTGATATTCTTAGCAGAATTATTTACTCCAATATTTCCAGTATTTTTTCTTTTTCTTTTTTGCATTCATACCGGTACTTCAGATGCACACAACTTTAACATGGCAGTTAATATTGTTAAATTATCATTCTTGAGCTGCAATGACAATGATGAGTTGATTTTTTGTTATAATTTTATTCATGTCTGCTTAAAAACTTCTAGTGAATGAATCTAGATTTATGAACAGTTCATCACTCCTTCCTTAAACATTTTTTATTATGTAATTAATCATATAAATTTCCATATTAGAGTGAGCACCTTCTCACTTCATAACATCCATGCTTTAGAAAAGCAATCATCGTTGAACCATAGTTTATTTTAAATTGACTTTCAATGTTTAATCTTCACCAAGCCCAAGTCTTCAGGAACTGCTATGGTCTTAGCATATCTCTTGTAGATGCGAAATTGGGTTCAAATTTTACTTGTCTATCCTCCTGCTAACGTTCTTCCTATAATGAAATTAAAAAAATAGAGGATCATAAAATGTATCAAAAATTTCAAACTAATTTTCACAAAGAAATATTGCTTTATTAATTGTTATAATGCTAAGTAATACACTATTTGGAATAAGATTGGATACTGTGGGGTAATAGAACAACAATTATTTATTCAAACTCAGCAAGTGCTAGGGCCACTGTATGCAGCAATTACAACAGCAACCTTTCTGGGTAATCAACCCACAAATCCTTGGAATACTGTAAGAAGGATAATTTGCCATTCCAGCTGGAACACAATGACCATCTCTGGCAACCAAAAAGGTCAGGCTGACCTGACCCACACCCATCATTTCCACTGATGTCCAGACTTGGTGCAGACAAATCTATTCAGAAGACTAGAATATTTCACATACAATTGAAGTGAGCCCTGGAAACAAATGTTGATTTTGTCATGGGTCGTTCCGGGTCAAATCAACATAATTTTGTAACAAAATTTACCTCATCACCTCAAATTTACATGAAATTTTGCACAGGTAAGCTATTCATATAAACTTGGAAAAATACCAATATCATCGAGATATGTCTAATTAAGCTAGAGAGCCGGAAGAGGTGACATTTTTCATGCCTTTTCCTGTGGTATACAACATGCTATAGGCTAATACCAAAAAAGGTTTGACTTTGATTTAGGAAATTTAAATTTTAAAAGGAAAAACTCAGAACACATCCTTCAGCAAGAGATCTAGTCACAAATCACAATCACTGCTAGAACAAGTCTATGCCTGATTTAGTTGTCATTAACTGTATTCTTTCTTCAGATTAGCATTCATATTTATTTTTATGGAAGTGTAAATATCAACATGCTTTAGTTAGACAGCTGAAGACAGCGTAAGTAATGAAAAATCAAGCTTTAGTTTAAATTATTCTTAACAATGAGCCCATTATCATCCTAAATTTATATTTTGCCAGGTGATTTACAACAATACTAACTATTCATGTAATTAATTTGAAAATTTTAAAATATGTACTTTTTGAAAAAATTAAAATTATATTTTAAGATTTTGACAAGTTTTTTGGTATTAGCCTATAGCAAGGTTCATTCTAGACTTAAAAAAGGGCAGGGTGCTAAGGGCTAAAAAGGGCACTTAAATTTTCAAAAAAGATTTTTTTCTATAAACAATGCATAGTTCTTTTTGAAGTTCTTTAACCCTTTACAAGATTTTTAGATTTTTCTTTGCGGGCGCATTTTCGGGTATTGGGGCGCATGATCAAATGGGCAAAAAGGGCGGGGTGCCTAAAATGAACCCAGCTATAGCATGTTGTATACCACAGGAAAGACCATGAAAAATGCTGTAAATTTTGTGGAGAGGTCTTCCAGCTCTAGCTCAATTTGGAGAGTTCCTAGAGCAATTAAATTTCTGCTCACAGTTTTTGGGGACATTTTTGAAAACTTTACATAGCTTATTTCAATAACGAGTGGACATATCTCGATAAAATTTGGTATTTTTCCAAGTCTATACGAATAGTACACCAGTGCCAAATTTCATGAAAGTCTGAGTTGGTGAGGTTTATTTGTGTGTTGAGTTGACCTGGAATGACCCTCATCCTGGAAGAGGCTTTCATCGTTTACACAGAACATAGAGAGCACTGAATTTTCCAGAATGCTTCTATATGCCTTGGAATTCATGTATCCACGCACTATCGTCAGCAGACTCACGTCGAACAAGCTTAAACTACCCCATACAATCATGCCACCACCACCATGCTTCTCAGTAGGCACTGTACGCTCCGATAATAGATGTTCACCAGGTAATCATCAACCCAACAAGTCATACCAACATGAAATCGCGATTTCTTACTGTATAAAACTCATTGCCATTGATCGTGTCTAATTCCTGTGCTCCTTTCATCATAAGTGCTGAACTGAATTCTTCCTTTGATGGGCATCTGCTCAATCATAGCATCCAAGTGCATGGTTTCTTTGAAAGGGTCTTGATTGAAACCTGCATATTGCGAGTCATCTAAAATTTGTTAGCACAGCATGGATGAGAGGGGTCCCATTTTTTGCAGCTCCTTTCACAGCACTCTATCCTTGTCTTGCGGTTTCATGGGTCTGCCAGGGAGGTGTTCATTCATGCAATGTCCCTTCTTCCATGTGTTGAAACAAAGCGTACAGTTGATTTTGGGACCTGTCAGATGTCAGCAATGCATCCTTTACACAGTTTTCTTATGGAAGAACCTATTTTTATCCTCTTTTTGAAATCATAAACAGTGTTCTCCCCAGATAATTTTATCAGGTGGGTGGAAACATAAAACAGTCAGGCAGACAACAATTAAAAACAAATAAAACATTATGCAGTAAAATGCAGCTTTTAATGAATTCAGCCGGGCAGTCATCAAAATTAGAGAAAGCTGTCTCCTGATAACCATTTTAGCTGAGAAATAACTTGAGAACACTCCCGCTTTTATTTTTACAGTATATACTCTTGTACAAGCCAGGTTTTTCTTCAAAAAATGACCCCTATAAACCACATTTGAGTTATTCATGAGTCAAGTGTTGATGAAAGTTCTTAAAAGCAGAGGGCTCTTACTAAAGCAGTAATAAAACCAGAGAAAGTACAAAGCGGGTGGAGAGGGACTTCAAACAAAACCATTACATAATCTGGGATGGATGATGGGGGCATATAATATTTAATTTAGGCATATACCGTAATTTTCGGGATATAATACGCAGGGGGGAAAAAAATAAAAGTTAAAATAAAATCAATACTATTTATTATAAAATGTAAATATTATTTTATATTCCACGGGACCAACGGCTTTACTTCCCTTCCGAAGGAAGTGCGTGATCTCAGGATCAGAGACGATCACGCAACCACTGAGCCACCGAGACCAATATAAATGCAATGAAGATACGATTTAAAAAAAAAATATATATATATATATATATATGGGTCGGGAGAGAGGGTTAAAGTGGGGAAGGAGGTGAGTATTATATCCCAAAAATTACGAGTAATTATATACAATATAGGGTAGATGTACCAGTAGTTGACAGTGTACCAGTAATTGACAATTCACGATTTAAAGGCTTTTAATAAAGTAATAAGGCAAGAAAAGGGACTGGTACTACCACCTCGTATTAAACAATGTATTAGGTTTCCCAGAACAGCAAAAAACTAGGAACTTTGCTCCCTATTATAGCCGAAAACACATGTTGATTGCTTTACGGAGTCGGAAAAAACCTTGTAATGAACCACTACGTGAGGTTTGATTACTTGAATTTATTTCATGAATGTTATGCAATATTTGTTATTAATTTTACATGAACAGTGAACAATACTTCTAGTAGTAACAGAATTTCAGATGACCAATGTGTTAAATAATTTTATACACCGTCAACTACTAGAACGCAAATATGTACTGTCACTAGTAATTGACATAACCTGTCAATTATTGATAATTTCTGTGTTTAAAAACGAACAAAAATATACTAATGTGATATAGAGTGTGGTGTAATAATAAAGGAAACATGATGGTTTTAAGTGTAAATTCTTAATTTCCAGTAATTGACCTAGCTATGTCAATTATAGCAGGGTTCATTCTATACTTAAAAAGGGGCAGGGTGCTAAGGCTAAAAAGGGCACGTTATCAAAAAATGGCACTTTGACCCCCTCCCCCCAAAAAGGGCACTTGATTTTCAAAAAAGGTCATTAATGTTTTCAAAAAAGATTTTTTTCTTTATAAAAAAAATGAGTAGTTCTTTTTGAAGTTCCTTAACCCTTTACAAGATTTTTAGATTTTTCTTTGCTGGCACATTTTCGAGTCTCGGGACACACGATCAGGATCAGAGAGCAGCGGGGTGGAAGTTTTTCATCAAAAGGGCAAACGGGGCGGTGCGCCCCGTAAACCCCGCCTAAAATGAACCCTGTTATAAGAACTTGACTGTCAATTTTTAGATCACCCACTTTAACATAAATCTTCTGGGCCCTATTCGCTGATTCTTTTTGTAGGTCCTGAATCTTGTCACAGACGGTCAACAGCTAGCTCACGATAAGTTATCTTCTAAGCAGAAAACTATTACTGGTATTCTGTTTTACTATGATAAGAAGTAGCATGATTTGGAATTTGTTTTACTATGAATTGATGAATTTTGCAAGTAGGAGAACATTCGTCAAAAATCAAGTTTTTCTACGAAGAGTTTGTTGGCCAAGATCTGATGATATTGCACTCTGCATGGGAGTGGACCGATTTTATTTATTATTATTATAAAGGAAAAAGAGATAAATGATCTATATGAAGAAGTTTTCAAAAGCACAATTTAGTTAATGCATAGCGATTAGAATAAATAAGTGTGATTACTCTCGTATTAAGCAATGTTAAAAATCAGGCGAGCGGCGGTTGTGCCAAATAAGAACGCTGCTGCCGATTTCGACCAACTTCGTAGTGTTTTTTTGCTGGCTGCAACTGGAAATTTCACGTTTCGTGTTCAGTATCTGTCGTATATTTTTTTGTTTCAATATTTATAAGTGATGAGCTTGTTATAATGTGTTAATAGTGTAATTTGCATATCGTTTGTTACGTTTAAAACAGTATTTTTTACTCGTATTTTAAAAAATTTACTAGTTATATTTACTCATGCACGTACCTTATGACAGCAGATAGGCCTACTTCATACCTTTGGCGATTACCAAATGTCGGACTATCGCGGTCGTTGTAAAGATCACCAGAATTAAGCCCTTTAAGAGTTGGAACAGATTCGAGTTTCAATGAATTTAGTTTTAATTTTTAATGAATTTAAAACTGAAGGATTATAGAAAAAGCAAGACGCTTCGAAATAACTGATCACACGATGTTCGCATTTGGATACAAAGTCTTCTCTGGCTAAAGTTAATCCGCTGCTTCTTAATCGATTGATATGAAACGTGAAATTCTATCGGATTTCTTATTTACACATCCAAAGAGAAAACAAGTTAAAAACATTCTGCTAGTAAAAAGGCAAGCAAACTCTTGCGTTATGTAGAATCGAAACTAGGCTAGAATCGACACTAAGCTAGAAATGACTTCTTGTTCCATTGGTTCTCCTGAGGGGACGAGAGGGCCAATTTTTTAATTGTTCAATCTATCGAGGCGTTTTTCTTAATAAAATATTAGGATAAACCGAAAATTTTTGAATGATATATTAGCCTGGATGCAAAAGAAAAAAATAAATAAATAAATAAACTTTTCGAATTTTTTTTGTGTAGTTTACCTTTAAGAAACAGTAAATAAACAGTAAGAATAAAAAAAGAACTCGTTTGAAAATTAATTTTTAAAACTACTGTTAACGTTTCATCCTTTTCCTTGTAAGCAAATACAAAAAAACCTGCGACTCGCTGGTCGAAAACGCACGCAGTGATATCTTGCGGATGCGCCAGAAAACTACGCAAGTAATCACACTTACTATTCTATTTGTTATGGTTAATGTTATACTTTACACATTCTTAAAAATGCTTGATTTCATCAGCTACATTTGAATGTTGTCAATTTTTTTGGTAAAAATATATAAAAAAGAGTGTGTTGCGTAATTAAAATATTGTCAATTACTGGCAGGGCTTTAAATTCAGGACGGGATGGCCGGATTCTCGCCCAAAATTTTAAAATCTCGCCCGAGAAAACTTTCAGGAGGGGAGTTTCCCCGCCCATGAAATTTAATCATATTACAGTATAACCCTGATAATACGAACTTGTTGGGGGCCAAC
>JAHWFO010075848.1:56453-98582 GCA_023313115.1 Rhysida immarginata | reverse complement strand
TATACAGGATAATTAAAGTTCTGTAATGTATAGTATACGATAATTTCATTTCCAAGTTCATCAAAACAAAATGCCACTTTATCACATTGAAGCAATTCTGAAGTTGCCATTCACACTGAGAAGTTACTTTCGTATTTGTTTTTGGGAATGGGAAATTCAAATCAAAAGTGAATTGATGTACATACTATATAATGAACTGTATATTGTATATGCAGGATAATTATAGTACATTAATTCACTTTTGATCTGAATTTCCACTCACCAAAAACAAACACAAAAGTAACTTTTCAATATGAATGGCAACTTCAACATTGCTTTGATGTGATAAAGTGGCATTTTGTTCTGAACGAAATTAGCGTATTATATACATCACTGTACTTAATTTAACCTGTATATATAAAATACATCACCGTACTTTATTTAACCTGTATATACAATGTACAGTTCATTGTATAGTATATTAATTCACTTTTATTTGAATTTCCTGTCACTAAAAACAAACATGAAAGTAACTTCTCAAAACGATGGGAACTTGAAAACTGCTTCGATCAATGAAGTTTCAAGCCTCTTGTTTACCAAACAAAACTATATCTGACGATAATTATGAAAATAAAGAAAATGAAGACTGTTTGCATCTTCAAGAAGAATATTTGATTTTTGTTTTTCATTCCGATTTGGAAGATTTTAAATAGGATAGTGATTTTCATTTATCTATTGTGGTATCGCCAATATTGTAAACCATTCTCGAAAGTGCAAAAACATTCTTGAAGTTCAATTTTTATGTATTTGATTAATTTTGCATGTATTAAAATATATATTGCTCTTAAATTAAGCCAATTCGTTTTAACTTTTACACATCTATCAACGTAGGAGGGAGGGGGGTGAAGCTTAACTATCGCTGCGGTGAATCTTACGTTTTTATTTTAGATGTACACTGCTCAAAACATTTAAAGGAATACTTCTATTAACCAGCGTGCAGATGCAACTACGAATAATATGGACAAAATCGCTGTATGTGATCATTAAAAGACTGTTTATTTAACAATAGAATGCATTATTGAAACAACTGGTGAAGAAACAAAGAAAAAATAGGAAACTGCAGGACCCCTGCCTAAAACAAAGTAAAATGTCCTTTGGACGTTGTGAGGAGAATGCCCTGTTCCTTCCAGGGATCAGTTTTTGCACCACTCAGTAATGTGTATGCCTACCATGGGCTGCAGTAACCTCCATGCACCTTCGAGGCATGCTCCATATCAGTCGACGGATGTGATCTTGGGGAAGCCGGTCCCATTCCTCAGTAAATGCCTGGATGAGCTGTTGCAGTCTTTCTGGAGCTGAAGGGGGTGTCGAATTCACTTGTCAAGCATTTCCCAAAGATGTTCAAGGGGATGTAGGTCTGGACTCATTGCAGGCCACCTCATGGTCTGAATGCCATGCATCCGTAGGAAGTCTTGAGTGACAGCTGCCGTGTGTGGATGAGCATTATCCTGCATCATAAGGAATCCAGGCCCCATGCCATGTGCAGCAACAATCACATGTTCTTCCAGAATGTCACGAATATAAACGTCGGCGGTCATTCGCCCTCGGATGACCACAAGATCTGTTCGATGGTCTATTGAGATGCCAGCCCAAACCATAATGGAACAACATCCCATTCGGTCAGTCTCACAAACTGTTGCGTTGGTATTTCGCTCACCACGTCGTCTGAAGAGAACAAAACGCCAGTGGCGAAGCTACCAGGTGACATGTTGATGTGCAAACTCTAGTCATGCCTGTATGTGCTGGCCGGTTAGCTTAGGCACTCGATTTGGTCGTCTGGCTCTCAAGCCAACTTACGTAATCTGTTCCGGATTGTTTGATCTGAAACAGCTACCCCAGTCGACATCTGCAGGTCATTTCTCAGGTCTCTGGCCGTTGAGGTTCTTCGGCGCAGGGCAAAAGTCCACACATAACGATCTTGATTGGCGGTTGTTGAGCGTCAGCGACCTTGCCCAGCTCTTCGTGTGTACTGGCCAGTAGCCTGGAATCGTATCCACAGTCGGAAAATGACGGAAGAGGACACATTGAGGGCATTTGCCACAGTCCGAAATGATTGACCCGTTTGGAGCAATGTTACGGCTCTCGCAACTTCTACTGCTTCAAGATGCCTTCGTGGCATGTCAGAGCACTAACAACAACATTCCAGGAATGCCTGCACCTCCTAATGTTCGACCGTTATCTCCAAGCAAAGAGTGTACTGGCATGTAACCATTTTGTTTTCTGGGGGGTTATATTGCTATGCAAATTTCTCAGAACATCTGGCAGCAAAATGTGCTGGCTTCAACCATTTCCTATGAGGGAGATAATAGGTTTCATATTGCAGAAGATGAAATTGCTAAAAAGTATTATTTACGCCCTCTGTAGGGGATTCTACAAGTGTTCCTTTAATTGTTTTGAGCAGTGTATAAGGGAAATCATACAGATGTATTGCAGTAATGTTGGTGCCATTCAGAATATCTTCAAAAAATGTGAACAAACTGACAGAAAGCGCCAAGAGGAAAGTTTTGAAAACATCTAGTAAGTAGAAAAGTAATGTCGACAAGGACAATTGTGAGTGAAATAGGTTCTGAAAGATCTTACTGTGGCAAATGTATTGAAAAGCAACAAAAATATTGCATATATCAAACTGCAAACCAAAGCTGAATGCAAAACATAAACAAGCGAAGCTGGAATGGGCTAAATCACACATGGACTGGAAGGATAAACACATATCACTGTGTACTTTTTTCCAATAAGATAAAATTCTATTTAGATGCACCACATGGTAATAAGGGATTTGGCATGATTAAGCAGTGCTGAATCTAGCTAGAAACAGAAGGGCAAGGCACCCTGCCCCTTTTTCATTAGATTTATAAAATAACCATTGTAATGTGCGCTTTATCTCTGACTTGCCCTACTTTCTGACCAAATATGCCGTAATTATTGTTCACTTCCCTGCCCTGCCATTTTATTATATGCAACTCTGTTTAGGAACGAAACCTAAAGAACATTTCAGTAGGCAAATGGGTGATGGTCGAGTTATGGTTCAGGCTACATTTGGCTCGGATGGTAAGACAAAACTTGCTACAGTGAATGTTAGGTTGGACTCTGAAGCGTACCTGGAGATGTTGTACAATCACTTGATACCCTTTGGCTCTTTAATAGATGGTACGTTATTCTGAAATATACGTTAAAGTGAGGTACATTAAACAAACTTTTTAGCATTAAAATACCTAGATTTCGGCCAGGGATTTTAAATTTGTACGTTATTTTGAAATGTACGTTAAAGTGAGGTATGTTGTAACAGGATTTTACTGTATAAATGAATTCAAGAAGTGAAACTAACATGTACCTCAATGATTCACAACAAATTGATATGCTACTGATCTAAAGCTACTATTGATGATTGTAAAATAAATCACTAAATTTTGTTTCTTTCAAAATAAACAAAGAAAACAAAAAAAATTTGAGCACATGTAGCCATACAAAGACTCCATTGTTAAAGCAGTTTTTATGTGTATTAATGTACTCTCAACTTCTTTCTTCCACTACCCAACAATACAATGACACCTAAAAAGACAGTGTGTTGTTTTGGGTAGCTCATTTGTTGTTTTACTGAACAACTGCGTGGTTTAAACCCAATCATTGAAACAGTCTGGCATTAGTATTGGTAATGAATTTTTAATATTGAATCTGTTACAAGCTTCGCTTCTCAATTTACTTCTTCCATTAAGGCCAGTTCACATTCAGCGACTTCACATCTAAATCGCCGTATCTGGCGCATTAGACACGATTTTGGTTGCCGGAGCAGTTTCACATTCAGTGAATTCCCGATGGAAAGCGGGTTAGAGCCGACAACGGCACGGGTTTTTGAATTCCAACAGTGTTGGAAATTTCAGAAGTCGCTCCTAATGCGCAGCCAATCAGCTACGAGTGAGCATCTCTCCAGTCCCAGAATTCTTAGCAACTGTTTCTAACCCACTTCCGCCAGTCAAATCGGCCATATTGAAATTCGCCGATAGCGTGTTTTCTGCGCATGTGTGTCTCGTTTTCTATCATTTTTCCTAATAAAAAAATATAATATATACATGTACACGATGCCAAGAAAGCCATGTTATCACGATATATATACACGATGTCTAGAAAGCAACAGAGACTGGATGAAAGAAAGACTGATCGAACAACCAATCGGAGCGGAGTTCGCATAGCTGGGGGAGGATGGGGAGGACGCAGGCTGAAAGCAGAGAAGGAAGTTCGCCTTGCTCCCAGTTTCGTTCCCGCTGAATGTGAAAAGACTCCGCATTTTAACATGCACATCTTTGTGACGCTTAGCAAACACCTGGATTCGGGAAAACGCTTCACTCCGCGAAGTCGCTGAATGTGAACCGGTCTTTACGTGTACCATCTTTTGCCATATGCTTCTCAAAGGTGTGCAGATAACTGATGTTTCAGTAGGACAATATTTCTTGTCAAACTTCTAAAAGAACAACAGAGTGGCTACAAACAAATGGGGTCATTACCATGAAGTTGGCCATCGAGTAGCCCTGATTGAATCCAATTGAAAATATCTGGCGATTCATGTAGTCATCAGCACAAATGAGTTGAAAATCTTAGAGAAACAGTAAATGGATGTATTGTGTGACACTGATCAACAAGTAAATAATAATAATTATAAACTGGAATTGCTCTCCAAGCATAAGTAATGATTTTTCGATTGAAAAATGGAAGGAAAATTTCTGCGACCTGGATTCGAACCAGGAACCTCGGCTATCATGGCCGACACCTCTACCAATTGGGCTATCGCAATATAACTATTGGGCCAATAGTGCACCAATTGGCCTACCAGTTGGGCTATCGCAATTGATGAACTTACTTGTGAGTTCATCGACTTTTTGATGGTTTGGAGTGGAGAAATTCTCGATCTGCAGGCCAAGTTCCCATCTCCCATTGGGCTTTCAACCGCGACAACTTGGTTGTCTTTAAGACACCTTGAGACAGCTTAGCTGTCCGGGTGTCTGCGATAGCCCAACTGGTAGAGGCGTCGGCCATGACAGTCGAGGTTCCTGATTCGAATCCAGGTCGCAGAAATTTTCCTTCCATTTTTCAATCGAAAATCATTACTGATCAACAAGTTTTTCAAAACTCAATTGTTATTTCTATGGAGCACAATGTGTTCAAAGTTGTAAAAGGCAATGAGAGATCTACAGATTCTAATTTGTGTAATTTAATTTGTGAACAAGCTGTCCACTAAAATAACAAACAAGGCTTTAGTTCCACTTTCTGTTTTATAGTCACTGTTGTTTGTAAAGTTAAATTACAGAAGTTTTGGGTATGTATATTTTAATATAGCAAGGCTCATACTAATTCAGTATTCGTTAATACTTAAGGAAAAATTTAACGAAACTTTAACGCACTAATAGCATATACATTCAGTATGTTCAAATTCCAAGTTATCCGTCGCTAAAAAGTGGATTATCTGAACCACTACATTGGAAGCTGGGTTAATTTTCACTATCAGGAACAATCACATAGTCGTTTGTTACAGTGAATTCAATTGTCGCTCTTGCATTTTTTCTCTTCTGCAAATATCATTGTTGGTTGATTTTTCACTGAGTTGATCACAGTTTTCAGTTACTCGAACGCATTTGGGGGCAAATTAATGATGCATACCCAAACTGTTTCCCAAAAAGGCAGAGGAAGCCAAGACTTTGTTTTGCATTTTTCCCTATTTTTTTTTTTCCTAACAGTTTGCGATTGTTCTGGATAGTGAAATTAACCAAAAGCTGATATCTTTAGCCCGCACAAAATTAGAACTTACCCTTAAGATGTCAGCTCATACTCTAGCAGTCTAGAAAACCAACTTTTTAGCGACGGATGACTCAGAGTTTACATAAGAAATTTTACTGAAAATATATACTGCTAGTGCGTTAACATTTCGTAAAGTTTCATCTTTACTTTCTGTAAGTATTAACAAATTCTGAATTATAAGAGCCTTGGTATACTAAAATATTATTTTAGTATACCAAGGCTCATGCCAATTCAGGATTCGTTAATATTTATGAAAAATAAAGATGAAACTTAACGAAATGTTACTGCACTAGCAGCATATACTTTCAGTGTAATTTCTATACAAAGTCTGAGTTATCCGTCGCTAAAAAGTTGGTTATCCGAACCATTACACATCTTAAGTCCCAGTTCTATGGTGTTGCGGGCTTAAGATGTCAGCTTAAAGTGTAGCAGCCCAGAAAACCAACGTTTTAGCGACCGATAACTCGGAATTTGCATAAGAAATTATACTGAAAGTGTATGCTGCTAGTCCGGTAACATTTCGTTAAGTTTTATCTTTGTTTTACATAAGTACTGTATTAACGAATCCTGAATTAGTATGCGCCTTGGTATACTAAAATACACATATACCAAAAAATGTAGATACCAGTCAGTTTCACTTCTTGATTTCACTCATTCAATGGAACCGTGGTGTCCACTAAATTATTAAAGGGATTATAATTAGTTTATTTTGTTCTTAATAAAAATATTGTATAATTTTCATAAAAAAAAGATCGGTTGTGGGATTTAAAGTCGGCTATGAATAAATAAAATTTAGCCTTCATGGATTAATAGGCATATCAAGGATTCTTCGTTTCATAATTCAAAATTGATATATCAACCGTCGGGAAGTTTTTTTCATAAGTTGTTCACACAGTCGATTCTGTGTGAAATTGGGAAAAATGAGTCTGTATTCTTTAGTATTCTAATTCTAACGAGGTCTTGGGAAAAAACAAAATTAAACCTTGTATGTACGGTGCTTTGTTTCTTATAGTGTTTGTTTAGGGCTGGCAAAGTTATAGAGAACGCTCATCTCAATCGGTTTACTTGTTGTTGTAAGCTCTCGTAGATTGACTACACAGCTTATGGTACTATATTGCACTAATTTCACTGAATTCCACTAGGTATCTTTATCACTGTTGATTATGGGTTTACTTTTGAAATAGGTATCTATGATAGCATTGTTTTCCTATTCATATAGAACAATTTAGGCTTACGACGGAATTTTTGTTTGCAATTTCAATAAGGTTCATTAACATAGTAAAATTTAACTTACCTGGACCCATAAACTCCAGAAATAGGATAAACGTCGACTCTCAAAGTTCTTTAAAAATTACTCTCACATTTTTCAACTGCACATTCATTCAACTATTTTACACAACAACGAACATCTTCACCATTCAGCGCCATGTTTTTAGGTGGACATGTACTTCGAATTTTGACCACCGCGAGCGCGACATCCTGATTTGAACATCAATTTCCCATAAACATTGTATTGATCAAGCTCTTTCTCGGTGTTCTCCGCGCAGGTGTGCCTCTTTTTATATCGCTTTTCCTAATAATTCATGATGGCAAGAAAGCGGCAACGACTACTGTTGAAAGAACGACTCATCCAAGAAGTTGAATTGCGTAGAGCAATTTGGGACCCTCGCAACCCCGATCACAAAAACGCACTTGTTGTCGCCAATCTGTGGGAAGATATTGCACATGTGCTTAATATGACAGGTAACTTGTTTAGGATACTTTATTTACAAATAGTGACTATAATTATTTAATTATATCATTTGTTCTTTTTGATTGATTATTAAAATCATTAAAATAAATTAAATAGAACATACAATTTGATTTTGATGGTATATTATAAAAATAAAGGGCCCTAAAAATAAATACACTGCTCTTGATGGGTCTGTTTTGCTGTTTCCGATGCCAACTGCAACCCTGAGTCAAACCGAAACTTTGCTTTATCAGGGTTTGAAATTCAAATTTTTCAAGGAGGGGAGTTAAATTCTTTGGGAGGGTTATGCAAGTGATTTTTCAGCATATTTTAATTCAAGTTTTGTACACAAATGTGTTAAAAATAATAAAATACCAAAAACTCAGTCAAAAAATAAATATAATAAAATAATTTATATTTCAATAAACAAAAAATTAAATACTACCAAAATATATGAAAATAGATTTTAGTGTGTCTTGGTATTTAGCAGTTTCTGGACATGATTTTGAAGCATCATCTAAACATAATGCTAATCTTTGACCTACCCAATAAATTCCTATTACTTTATTATTTTCCTCTTGACGATACCGCATTTTTCTCTTGACGATAATGGTGACAATTGGAATTAGGAAATTCCATTGGTTCGAAAGTTAAATCTCTATGAAAATATTCAACAGTACTGATTGATGACAAGTTAAACCCGTAATCTAATGATTTACGGACGGAAAACTGATAGTGTCCAAACTTATATTGAGAAAACTTAAGATGCGGAGAAAAAAATCTTAATAAAATCATAAGAATTTTTAATATGATTAAATTTCATGGGTGGGAAAATCTCCTCCTGAAAGTTCTTTTTTGGGCACAATTTTAAACTTTTGGGTGAGAATCCCGCCATACCGCCCTGAATTTCAAGCCCTGTTTATTCAAATACATGTATATTGTATTTCACGTAGATCCATAGCACTTCAAATGTTAATGCAGGTCCTTTCGTTGCTATAGTAAAATACTTGGGTGATGATAGTTGACACGATTTTGATTAAACTCTGTCCAACGAAAGTTTGACTAGCGTGTAAAATTAAATTTCCAATTTCATTTGTAGACATTGTAAATATTACTTTGCAACAATGTCTAACAATTGAAATCTGCCATTTAATTGGACACGCCCAGTCAAAATTCATGTTGAATTAACGTTTCCTGCTTATCATCCATTTTCCATTTTTGAATAAATTTAAAATGAATTTAACAATAAAGTTGTATGAATCAACGATAAAATTAATTAGTATTGTTGTTGTGATTGTTGTAAGTTATAATTGTAAATTCCTAATATGGTGCGTTGCATATGTTAATAAAATCTTGTAAACATTCCAAGGAGGAGCTTTAGCTGTGAAGCAGAAATACATTTTTACATTTACTAAAAAGAAATTAATCCCTCTGAGTAGGGTATAGGCAAGTGACGGACCCTGCGGTCATCTATTTTTACCCCTTTATCTGCACTTTTTGCCCCCTCCACCACCCCAAGTTAGGGAAGAAAGTTATACCCCGTTTTGACAAACTAGATTTGCAGTTCTAGTTATAGGATTCCAGCCTAGTTCCACTAACCGAGTACTCTTTTATTCGATTGCATTGTGGGGATGTTGGAAGTGAGGTATTATGCAATGTATTGTGGGACTGTCAAGAAATATGGATGCCCAACAAAGGCGTAGAATTTTGTATATTTCTCTACTTAAGCGTTTAAAATATCTGCTGCTTACAAATCAACAAATTAGCTTATTAGCTTTATTATCAGCATCATAATTTATATATTTTGTGTAGAATTGCAAAACCAATCACAGCTCAGCCATTTTGCAAAGTGCAACTGCGAGTGCGAGCTGCAATGCGAAACTAGTTTAGTAGCTGAAGCGAGTCCTCAGAACAATTTGAACAAAATGAGTTTCGGTTCCACGGCATTATGGATCTAGTTTCGTGAACCAAAATAGGGTTTTAGTGGGAAGCGCAACATGAACTCCTACTGATTTTGAAACTCCCTGAAGAACATGGAAACAAATCAGTTGCATGCCGTGGATTCATAGTGTATTTTACATATCTTTAATACAATTACAAAGAAATATAATTTAATTTAATAACTTTTTATGAAATTTGATACAGATAAATTTACATGTATAAAAAATTATGTAAATTTGATACAGAATAAATATGTAATTATTATATTTTTGTTTCATATGGGTATAAATTAATTATTTGTTTAAAATTGCATAAAATGTAAGCATTTTTGATGAAAAAAGGTTTGAAAATTTTTCAGTATACACAGGGTTGACGATAACGCTAAATTTAGCATAAATTACGCTAAAACTTATCAGCTGGACGCGATTTTGAAATTTTTAAGTGTCCGGGAAGACGCTAAATTTATATCGCGGATTTCTTGTCTGGTCAAGTTAGATTGTAAAATCCCCTATGGTTGGTGTGATTTTTAATAGTTAATTCCCTATGACGTAACATGTGATCACTGACATCATAGCCAGGGTTTTTCGACATAAAAGCAGAGTGAAAGTGAAATTCCTGACAGCAAGGCTTGTAAGAGACCCGGAGTAATGACGGACATTTTAGTCAAGGAAAAGTTTCATCTGATTCACCTTCGGTTACTAGTAATAATTCAACGGGCATTGAAAGAGTGATTTTATTTTAAAAGAGTACGCTAAATAGATAAGAGGGGACCCAATAACTGCAATACATGGGGTCCCGGGGACTCAATAATTCTTCTCTCTAAAGCAAACCCTGGTATACATGTGTATTTAAACAAAATTTTCTAGATAATTTCTTTGTTATTGTGTTAATGATAAGAAAATACCATATGAATGCACGCGTGAAAACTGAAGTTATTTAAACCTTTTGTTTTGATTGGTCCACAACTCTCAGGGGCTAAGCGAAAGTCACGAAGCAGGCTATTGCTTTCAATTTCAGTTTCAGCCATTTCATCTCATCCTCTTGGTGCGCTGCTTGTTTCCAGATATCAAAAATCAGCGGGAGCTTCGCTTCCCATTAGCTTTATTCCCTGCCCAAGTTTTTTAATCAAAAAATTAATTTTCTCAAACATTGTATGTAGAAAATGTAAAACAACTCTATCTTTTTTCCTTTCTTATCATTTCCGATCGAATGACATATCACATGCATATGTTGTCATGGATATAAAGACCAAGTGACCGCCAACCCCGCAACTCCGACCCCACTGGAACAATTTGGCCTAACTTCATAGTAGTGGTAGATCTGGCCTAGAAGAATCTGGATATTGATTTTCACTTTTTTACATACCTAAATACCACATAGATCTTTTGTCCCCTCTGACTCTCACCCCCATAATTCCGACCCCAGTACATCAATCAAAACGAAACTACCGTAAATACTGTATTTAGCGCCGCACCTGAAATACCGGCCTGCCTGCATTAAGCGCCTGGGGTCTGCTGAATTTTTGCAAATAAGCGCCGGACTTTCAATAACCACCCGAGAGCTTATTTTAGTTCATTTCCTGGATTTTTCTTCTCTTGCGGGAATGTTTGCTCTCCCAAATACCACTGCTAAACCGGAAATTAGATACCAGCATGATTGTCTTCTAATTTCTTGCTTTTAATTTTGGATTCAGTTATAGCATCAATTTTAATCTCGCAACACTAAAGTAGGCTGAAAACCATTCTACAGAGGCTACAGCCAAACAGTTTAGCATTGATCTTAACGGGAATGGAAAACAGCAGGGTACATTAGAAAAGATGAAAGAGAAGGACGAGAATTTTGCATAATAATATCCATCACAGTTCTGCAGAATTTTATAAGCGTCGGACCTGTAATACCGGCCCGCCTGCTTTAAGCTCCTGCGGGTCCGCTGAATTTTTGCAAATAAGCGCCCTGTTGTGTCGGCAGTCAACAAGTGGTGATTGTTGAGCTGCAGACACAGAAATCTTCGTGACAATATCACCAGGCATTGTTCAGCTGGTATTGTTGGAAACGATGCTGTTGCGAAGCAACCCATTGTCGTCAGTAGGCTGTGTTCCAAGTATAGCGAACAAGCAGTCGTTATGGTCAGTCGTCAAGCATCAGTTCCAGTATTCACCACGTATTAAGGTAAATGTTTTCTCCATTCTATTAAATAAGTCGCGAAACAACATTGGTGTCAGAAGTGGGATTCCGCCAAAAGCAATCGGAATCCATGTGGGAAACGAATGTTCTGAAAAAAACGAATGCCAGTCAAGACAAAGCCAAACCCATAAAGGAGGGAGAGAGTAAACATTAAAGAAGGAAAATAAGTGATGTATAATAGTTAAGAAGAGTAAAAAGGACATCACAAAGGGAATAAACAATACGAGGCCTTTCGAGGGAGTAAACATTAACAAAACAGTGAAAACTTACCCAAAAAGACAATCGCTAAACGATCCACGATGGCAATCCCGCCAGAACTCATGTTAGAGCTTTCAAAAATGATAGCCACAGCTTTCCATACTGCAACTGACACGGCAGTCACACAAATGGCGGCTGTGCCGACGACTTCCGCCGACGAGAACCCCCCCCCCCCCCCAGAGTTCCTCCGTTTGTGATGCCAGCATACCGGCCTGAGGAAGAAATCACCGTAGCCGAGTACTTTAAAAGATTTGAGTGGGCACTCCAACTGTCCAGGGTTCAAGAGGACCAGTATGCAACATATGCACGAGTCCATATGGGAGCTGAGTTAAACGAGGTCCTGAAAATTCTCGTCAGCCCACAGGAACCGGAATCCATTGCGTATAAAGACATGAAGAAGATTCTTACTCAGCATTTTGACAGGCCAAGAAATAAATATGTCGAAAGTATAAAATTCCCCGCAATCGTCCAAGAAGAACAGGAAACAGTGGCTCAATTTGCGCTGCGATTGCATAAAGGTGCCGCCAACTGCGAGTACGGCACATTCCTGGACAGAATGTTGATTGAACAATTTCTGCACAGATTAAGATCAGCCAGTGCGAAGGACGAAATCATTGCCAAGCAACCAGAAAAATTCGACGTTGCATTTGAGATTGCCCAAAATTTGGAAGCCACCTGGGCAATAGCCAGAAAAATGACAGCGTCAAATATTTCCAGCCAGCCCACTAGTGAACAGACGAATCGTTTGGGATACGAAAAACCCGCCATAAAATTAGTACCACGAGGTCGAGTCCAAAGACGAAACCCATCGACCCGACGAAAACCCCATGGATTGCCCAAGTCTCTGTCAGGAAGCAGCCCCACTCAGAGAAGCAAGTCCCTTCCAAGAAAACCCTGTGGAAGGTGTGGTGGCCAACATTGGGCTGATACTCGCTGGTACAAGACAGCCACTTGCTTCTCCTGCCAAAAAACTGTGCATCTAGTCAAATATTGCAGGACTAGAGTCAGGAATACAAAGCGTTCCCCCACCAAAGCTGTGCCTGTTGACAGAGTGCAGTCCCTCAGTAAAATCCACGAAGAAACAGTGCACCATGTAAACCACCCGAATATCATCGAGGTAAAGATCGATGGAAAGACTATCGAGATGGAAGTCGACACCAGTGCGCCCTGTGGAATTATGGGTATCTCCAGGCTTCATTAAATTAAACCAAAGATCCACCTGGAAAAATCAGATTGGCGTTTCAAGAGCTACACCGGTCATCAGGTTCGATGTCTGGGGAAGATCAATGTGTGTGCGTCGGTGGGGAACATTACACAACGTCTCAATCTGTATGTAGTAGAAGGCGACTCCACTGGACTGATGGGATGAGATTGGTTAACTACATTTGCAAAAGAAATAGACTTTGAGCATTTATTCGCACCAATCAAAGCCATCACAGAACAGAAAAAATATCTACTTACCCGAGGGCAGCAAGTTGAACTAGACGATCTACTTGCAGAGTTTACTTGCCTTTTCCAAGCGACGGCGGGAAAACTGAAGAGACCCCTGGCTCAAGTACATCTGGTTCCGGAGGCAACCCCGATTTTCACAAGGGCAAGAGATGTGCCCATTGCCCTGCGAGATGAGTACGCCAAGGCAATAGAACCAAGCTGCGAGACGGGTAACTACAAACCGACAGTAAATAAACAAATGATCATTGACGAGCACCCCATTCCAAAAATCACAGACATTTTTCATAAAATGAGAGGTGCAGCATGGTTCAGCCACTTAGATATAACAGATGCTTATACACATCTGCCCATCGACGAAAAATTCCGAGAGGTGTTAACACACAACACCCCAACCCATGGACTCGTAAGGCCGACGAGAGCCGTATATGGAGCAGCCAATATTCCAGCTCTATGGCAAAGACGGATGGAAGAAGTGTTCCAAGGGGCAAGCAACGTCGTGAACTTCTTCGACGATATAATCGTATTTGCACCCAGTTTCAATGATCTACTCCGAGCTTTACGTGAAACAATGAAACGATTGAAAGCGTATGGCCTTCATTTGAATAAAATAAAGTGTGTCTTCGTATCCAGAGCCCTCACTTGTTTAGGGCACACCATCGACAAGGACGGCTTACACAAATCCAACGAATACATTGAGGCAATCCAGAAGGCACCCAGGCCAGCAAATACCGAACAATTACAACTGTTCCTGGGAAAAGCCACATATTATAACGCCTTCATACCCAACCTTTCGCACCAAGCCAAGCCATTGCGAGAAATGATAGGCCAGGAAAAGTTCGAGTGGTCCCCAGCAGCCAAAATTGCCTATAAGGATATCAAAAAAACTCTAATCTCTCCCCAAGTCCTCATACAGTATGACCCCTCATTGCCCGTGATACTAGCGATAGATGCCAGCAGCTACGGCCTCGGAGCAGTTCTATCTCACCGTACAACTAATGGACTCGAGAAACCTATTGCATACGTGAGCCGTTCGTTGTCGGAGACCAAACAAAGATACCCGCAGATAGACAAGGAAGCGCTTGCCATAGTATGGGCAGTTAAAAATTTTTTTAATTTTCTATATGCCAGGAGGTTTGAGTTGGTCACCGACCATAAGCCACTCACACAAATCTTCCGTCCCCATAAAACGCTTCCAACATTATGTATAAGCCGAATGGCAAATTATGCTGAATTCTTAACGAATTTCAATTTTGCCATTACCTACAGACCCACTAAACAACATGCCAACGCAGATTATTGCTCAAGAATAGGAACCGTCAACAGAGTGGAAGAGGAGGAGGAAGATAGCTATGAACTGTTCACCATCCATCAGATGAACCAATTGCCCATTAGATCAGAGGTCATTGCCAAAGCCACCAGGAGTGATCGGAGATTGGGAAGGATCGTACAGGAGCTCGAGAGCGCACACGACTTAGCTCGAGCCGGATATAAAGCGCCTGAAGATCACTACACCGTTAGCGCCGATGTTTGATGTTCGAACACCGGGTGGTGATCCCCCCATCCTTGCGACAGCCCATACTGGACGACCTTCACACAGTACACCTGGGAATGGGTAAGATGAAGGGCCTAGCCCATTCATTCGTTTACTGGCCAGGTATTGATGCAGACATTGAGAACACCGCCAAAATGTGTGTTGAGTGCGCGACCCATTCCAACGCACCTGCACCTTACCGACTCCACCACTGGGAATACCCTAAAGGGCCCTGGGAGAGAGTGTATCTCGACTACGCAGGACCCATCGTAGGACAGATGCTCCTCATCATAGTTGACGCCTAGAGCAAGTGGGTAGAGGTTAAGCCTACAACGACGACAACTACGGGAGCCACGACGGCAATTCTCGATGAACTCTTTGCAGCGTATGGAGTGCCGTCCACCATCGTTACAGATAATGGCCCCCAGTTCACCTCGTCCGAATTCTCCACGTTTCTGCAAAGACGTGGTGTCAAGTTCCATAAACGTACGGCGCCGTATCATCCCGCCACCAATGGACATGCGGAGCGCTACGTACAAACAATAAAAAAGGCTTTGAAAGCAATGGGCATGACGCGAGCGACCCTAAATCAGAATTTGAATATCTTTTTAGAAGGATACCGCCGAGCACCTCACGCCACTACCGAGGAATCCCCGGCCAAGCTCTTCTTGGGAAGAGAGTTGCGCACGCGACTGGATTTGTTGCGTCTGCAAGAAACAAGCGTACGTATGCGGCAGAAGCAAGAGAGCCGAATAATGCCGAAATACAGACACCTGCAAGAGGGTCAGGCAGTCTTCGTACACACAAGGAAACCTACCTGCGAAAAATGGGTACCAGGCGTTGTGCTACACAGATTGGGAGACCTGCATTATGAAGTAGCCGTGGGCGAGGAACGTTCGAAGAGACACGTCGATCAATTGAAGCCTCGTTTGTTGCATTCGAACAAAGCTCCCAGTGCGCCTCGGCGGTCGGAAGCACGTGACAACCACGCGTCACGAGCTCCAGAGTCGACAAGCGCGCCACGACGCAACAATGAGGAGGAATGGCCTCGTCGACGAGTGTGCTTCAGCGGTGAAAGCAGCAACCGACATCCATTAAGCCTAATGCCGACCGCCCATGAGCCAAGACAAGTCGAGTACCCGAGAGCAGGATGACACGCCAGAGCAATTACCGGCCGAATCACCGGCACTTATATCAGCCGAGGAACCTGCTCACACACCAATGGTTGCCAGGCCTCACACAGCAGGAAGTGCTCGTCGCTCCCCGGCGCTCTGCGCGCGAACGTCGTTTGCCCCAGCGTTATTCTCTTCAGCTTTAATGCGACGGGAGGAATGTTGTGTCGGCAGTCAACAGGTGGTGATTGTTGAGCTGCAGACACAGAAATCTTCGTGACAATGTCACCAGACATTGTTCAGCTGGTATTGTTGGAAATGATGCTGTTGCGAAGCAACCCATTGTCGTCAGTCGGCTGTGTTCCAAGTATAGCGAACAAGCAGTCGTTATGGTCAGTCGTCAAGCGTCAGTTCCAGTATTCACCACGTATTAAGGTAAATGTTTTCTCCATTCTATTAAATAAGTCGCGAAACAACAATACAGTATTTACGGTAAATAGTGAAGGTGGACATGCCCATAGTAAGCTACATTCCGAATTTCAACCTTCTGCTCAAAAAAATGTAAAAATTATGAAGGGGACAGACAGACATTGTAAAACCAATAAGTACCTCCATTCTTTCACTACTTAACAAGAAATCAGTCCTCCCGAGGAAAGTATAGGAAAGTAGCGGAAGCCCTGAGATCATCTATTTTTACCCTTTTATCTCACTTTTTAACTCCCCTTCCTAATTTTTTTAAATCGAAAAATTGATTTTCTCGAACGTAGTATTTAGAAAATGTAAAAGATTTCTATCTTCTTTCGTTTCTCATCAGATGTGTTTGGATCGTTTACTGTACTGATTTGCATATTTTTGTATATAATATGTCTACTAAGTATAAAAGATGTTGTGTTCTGTAGCTTATCACTTTCTAACCATGTCTGAAGGTGTTGCACGCAGTCGTGGGGGGGGGGGGGTTCTAGAAATTTTTGGCGTCGACTACTATGGTCATTTTGCGCCTTTTACACAAGTTATATCTGTTCGCAGCCTGGGACAGACACAAACACACAAACATCCATGCCCACGGTGGGATTCGAACCCACGGCCAGGCGGACTAGAAAGCCTACGCCCTAGCCCTCTCGGCCACCTGGCCGGCACGCAGTTGTGGAAGTGATGTCAGTGCATTTCAGAAGGGCCGAATTGTTGGTCTGCATCAAGCCAAAAAAATCAACAAAGGATATTGCTGAAATTACTGGAATCGGATTAAGAACTGTCCAACGTGTTATAAAAACCTGGAAAGACGATGGCAATTCTTCAACTTCACGGAGTAAATGTGGCCGGAAGAAAATTTTGATTGATCGTAAGTGTTATGATCTGGGTTGCTTCAACTGGTCTGGTTTACACTCAGCAAGCTTATGCAGCAACAAAATGAAGTCAACTGATTACTTAAATCTTTTGAATAACCAAGTAGGCACAGGCATATTCCAGGATGACAATGCAAAGATTCACTGAGCACAAATTGTAAAGGAGTGGTTTGAAGAGCATGAAGGATCATTTTGCCACATGGATTGGCCATCACAGAGTCCAGATCTTAACCCTATTGAAAAATCTTTGGGATTTACTAGAGAAAGGTCTACGAGATGGAGCAATTCTTCCATCATCCACACGAGATCTCGGGGAAAAAATGCTGCAGTATTGACGAAAATCGGGACTGAAACAATGCCTCGAATAATAGGTGTTCTGTAATAAAAGCTAAAGGGGGTCCAACGAAGTACTAGAATAAGGAAGTTGTTTTTTTTTGGCCAGGCAGTGTATTAACCAATTGTTGAATAGTTTTTTCCTTTTATTTATAATTTTGTATATTAAAATCTGAGGTATTTGGTTACCATAGTTTTATAATTTCACTTCGCTTAGTCGGCTAACCTATTGTATACTAATGAATGTGCAGATAGTACAACAAATTAACCAATGGTATACTACTAAAACTCTCAGATTCCCTTGCTTGTTTTTTTTACCACAGCCGAAATGTTGCACGATAGAGCAAAAACTATTGGAATAAGGTCACCCTGCAATGGGCTAACTAGCAAAATGAATCCGGTTTGGTTCAAATCAGGCTTCTTTTTTGGCTGTTTTAATTAACAATCAATTAATATTAATGCTCCTTATTGTTTAAAAGAATGGAGACATTTAATTGTTGTCTGCTATTAATTGTTTAGTTTTTTTAACGAAATATAGCTATACTTTCTTTAATGATTCTTTTTCAAATTATTTTTCAAATTTACTGGATTTTATTTTTAACAACAGGCAGTTGCTAAACCATTCTGGGCACTGTACTTCTCCTTCAAAACCATTCGGTTGCTTGGGTCATCTATTTACTCAGAGCTAAACAAGTTTTCCTAAATATTTGTGCTTTACTAAAATGTAGCCAAAATTGTGCAAAAGCTATTGTTGTAAAGTATCTCAAGTGGACTGATTTACAAATAATATCATATTGACAGTATTTCAGAAAAAGTACACTCTTTTCAGGGAAATATTGAGAAGCTCTGGCCTGCAATATGTTGCCATTGAATTCCTATTGTAATTTTTTACTCTCTCACGGACAAATATATGAAGGTTTTGTTGAAACCAGATAATGGGTTCCTGATTTTTCTCTATCAACGTTTCTTGTCAATTGAATGGCTGAAAATACAAATAGACCAAGTCCACTTTCAAAAAAATTGTGGATTAACACAAATTATGGAGCAACACCAAATTTCAGGACAGGAAAAATTTTATTTTCGAGACAGGATAACAGGTGTCTCTTTATGTAAATCACGATTCCTCATTTTTTAAAATAAAATAACGGCTTAAACTCTAAATTACTATGAATGTTAAAGCTGCGACTTGGTCTACATGAATTTTCAGCCATCCAATTAATCCAATTCAAAGGATCTTATTTCTGAACCTGAATGACAAATTTCAGCGAACATATTAACATGCAACTCTCCCACAGTTGATCTTTTCCATCGCATAGACTTTTGTAAGACCATCTTCTTGATCCATAAATCTTCATTATAATGATCTGTTGACGAATGTAGAGAAGAAGGGTGAGACACAAACACCCTGGACTACAATAAATAATAGGTAAAAAAGATAAATAAATAAATCAAATAAAAATAAATAGTAAATAAAAACAAAAATGATCTGAGAACTTTTTTTTTTGCCTACAATTTTATACATCTCTGTAATCTTTTTCCTACCCAGCTAGGAAAAAGGCTGGATGGTCTAGTTTACTTTGCCATTGTTCATACAACTACTGTATATTGTTAACCTCGTTTTAATTTAATTCAAAAATGGAAAACTGAAGATGACCAGGAATTGTTTGAAAACGTTTTTAATTCATAAATTTTCATCATTTATATTAATAAAAAATCGTGTCATCTATCATCATCCATTTTACTCTATCAATGAAAGAACCTACATAAACAACTCAAGTTCTGTGGATCTGATTGAAATATTTGAGTAAAGGATAGTTTGTTTAGACTCAGACCTCAGAATAATAGTTGGCATCAGAAAATCAGAAACAGTGTAGCAGCCCCAATCCATCAAAAACATAACTTAATTTTTATAATTCACCATCAAAATCAAATTGTATGTTTTAATTTATTTTAATGATTTTAATAATCAGTCAAAAAGAACAATGGACAGAATACTATTTGAAAATAGACTTATTAGTGATTATTTATTGCCTAAGGTTTGAGGAACAGTGATTGTTTTTATCAGATTGCAGGGGTCTATCTAGAATTTCAGAATCCATACCCTGTTTTGTGAAAATACCAAGATTTTTGTGAAAATTTTTAACAAAAAATATAAAACACTGCACCAAATTTTTGTTAATTTTAAAAAACTTTTTTTATTATTTGAATTGACATTATTTACGCTGATAAACGCCCATTTTTGAAGGTAATACATTGATAAACAAGAGTTAAAATTTTGTGAAGACACCGTTTCCAATCATAATAATTTTGTGAAGATACCGTTCCCACTTAAAATAATTATACGGTACCAAATTGGTCCTAGATAGATCCCTGAATTGTTATGTAGTGTAACTGTGAATGTAATGTGGAGAAACTTTCAGGGAAAATGTGAGGCCTCAAATATATTATAATCAAGTATACTGTATTGAATTACCAAGTTGAGGCCCGGGCCATCTGCCCTTCTTGCCTTTACCCCCTTTGATATACCCTAATAAATATAATGTATTGTTTACTTTTTGTTGTTTTGATTAGGCTATAATCTACTATAACCTTAATTAGCTATTCACAATACAATATAGATAATCAACTGCAGGGTGGCCCAGATTAATATTTACAATCTTTGAAAGCACCGTGTGCACGTCACGCGCGACTGACGCAATTCAAATTGCGCACGTTATGTGAGCAAGGGGATGCAAAAAAGGCGCGAATCATGAGGATCGTCCTTATCAAGATGGCGGTGCAGCGATTGAGTCTGGAAGAGAAGGTAGATTGTGTGAGGTTGTACTCAGCGACCAACAATTACTCAGAAGTGAAACGACGTATGGCAGCTAAGTTTGGGAGACCCGGACCTTCGTTGATAATGATCAAGAACGTAAACAAGAAGTTTGATGAAACTGGCAGCGTTGAAGAGCGTAAACGCAGTAGACCCAAGACCGTTGTTACTGACGCCAACAAAGTGCACCTGCAAAAGGAGTTGGCCAGTTCTCATAAAAAAGGCCAAGTCGCAAAGGCCTTTTTTTGCTCAGTTAGACATTTCTTGTACGAGTATTCAAAGAATCCTGAAGGATATGAAGCTGAGGCTATATCATCCTCGCTTAACAAATCACTTGCTCGAAGATGATCCCAACAGGCGATTGGAGTTTGCCGAAACTTGGCTTGCAATGCTGGAGGACGATCCTGAGTTAGCACGCCATGTGGAATGGAGTGATGAGGCAAAATTTCACGTCTTAGGATATGTGAACTGCCACAACTGCGTATATTGGCGTGCAACCAATCCACATATTGAATTGGAGGTAGACAACTAGAGCCTTGGTGTCTTGGTGTGGGCCGGCTTAAGTTATAATGGACTGCTCGGCCCGTTTTTCTTTGAAGGCACAGTCACAGGAGACAGCTACCATGACCTTCTGGTGAACACTGTGTATCCCCTATTGATGCAACGCGATGATTTTGACACCTTTGGTGGCAGCAGGATGGGGCACCACCGCATTATGCTCTCACTGTCCGGAGTTGGTTGGATTAAACATTTTCAGGTCGGTGGATCGGCAGACGTGGCCCCCCCAGATCACCCGATTTGACCCCACTCGATTTTTGGTTATGGGGATATCTCAAGGACAAGGTCACCGCCATAGGATCCATAACATTCCAGAGCTTCAGGAAGCAATAACGGAGGAATTTCGCAAAATTCCCCTAGACATGTGCAAGAAGGCCTGTGACAACGTGAAGTTGCGACTGGAAGCTTGCATCTCCATGGAGGGCCGCATGGTGGACCACTCCATGGAAAACAGAGTGTGACTCTCTTCTTCGATCCTTTGACAATATATTCCACCATAGTTACATGCAGGTATTAAAATACTTACGGCATATGGCTTTGTTAAAAATGGTATATATTAATCTTATGATAATATTATTATCATCTGTAGCAGAATTAAATACAAGTTTGTTGCTTAAAATGCACATGAAATGTATTTTTAAAACTCATTTTCTTATTTCGAATGACAGGTGAGGAAACAATGAAAACATTTAAAGGTCTGCGAGACCAATACATTAAATTAAGACGGAAACACAAAGAGTCTTTGAAGTCCGCTGCCACAGCGTCTGAGGTCTTCATTCCAACCTGGTGCTTTTATAATCGAATGCAATTCTTAAATGACAGCATAGACGGTCGAAGGTATTTTACATAATCAAATGTACCTTACATAAACATTATCATGACAAACATTTAAATATATAATTTTTTCTAGTAACTCAGGAAACGTCCCGTCCTTTTGTGAAGACAGTGCAGTAAGCACGTAAGTTATCCCGTCGTTATGTAAAATATCCCGTATGTTAGAAAACATTTCAGTACTTTAGGCCGCACCCCCCCCCCCCGTTATTTTTTTTTTTTTTTTTTAATTTAAGTCCTAGTCTGGATGGAAATGAGCCAGATGAGATATTTATTGTTGAAGAAATGTGTGAACCAAACGAAAAAGCAAGTGTGATCCAAAGACAGGGAGCAGAAAGTGTTTTTGCAGCAACTCCAAGTAGACAATCAACTGGCCCCCCAAGAAAGAAGCAAAAGACAGGTTTTGCTACAATGAATGGTCATCTCGCTGAAAATCTTGAAAAGTTTGCCACCGGAGATGATATGTTGTGCAATAGGGTGGCTCAAATGGTGGATGTTGAACAACCAAAAAACCCAAATGAACAGCTGGCACTGTCATTGGTTCGCTACCTTGACAAGGTGCCAGAAGAAAAAATCGGCTTGTGCCACATGAAGCTGATTGAATGTATTCATAATTTCATTCCGAATGATAAATAAATCTGCCTTTGTTAAAGATAATCCTGTTTGTCATTTTGTCCTTTAATTTAGATCTTATTTCGCCTTCGATAGCCAGTGGACTTTTTCATATGGGGAGTTGGTGCAGGATACTCAAATGACACGTTCTCTTTTCATGTATCTTTTCAGGCTAGATTGGAATCCATCTCGGTTGATGAAATACATGTGTGGACATCTCCTGCATGAAGGTTTAAACACGTGATTATGAAGCTACTTTTTTTTACAAAGTAGAAAATTCATAATGTATGAGGGGAGTTCAATAAGTAATGCAACACATTTTTTCTCTCGGCCAATTTGGTTGAAAAAACTGGACATTTCTTGTGAAACATTTTCAAACATGTCCGCTTCGTCTTGTAAAGTTTCATTGACGTCCGATATGTGACAGCGCTATAGTGAGCTGTTAAAGTGGCGTCTACAATGGAGGTGCGTTCCAAACAACGGGCAGTGATTGAGTTTCTTTTGGCGGAAAACCAGGGCATCTCAGATATTCATAGGCGCTTGCAGAATGTCTACAATGATCTGGCAGTGGACAAAAGCACGGTGAGTCATTGGGCAAAGCATGTGTCATCATCGCCGCAAGGTCAAGCAAAACTGTCTGATCTCCCGCGAGTTGGCTGGCCATGCACAGCTCTGACTCCTGCAATGTCGGAACATGCGAACACTCTCATTTGAGCAGATCGACGGATTTTCATCTCTTTGGCCCAATGAAGAACGCAATCCATAGGACGCACTACGTGGATGATGAAGCTGTTATTGATGCAGCACGACGTTGGCTCCGGCATCAACCAGTGGAATGGTACCGTGCATGTATACAGGCCCTCACTTCAAGGTGGTGTAAAGCCGTAGCATTGAATGGAGATTACGTTGAAAAATAGTGTTGTATAGCTAAAAGATTGGGGAATAAATGGTGTATTTGAAAGCTGAATAAAACAACCCCCTTTTTCTGAATAAAATGTGTTGCATTACTTATTGAACTCCCCTCGTATAACAGTTGAGAATACTGTAATCAAAGTACAGCCTATTTTTTGGAATGTTGAAAAATTTATTTTATTGGAATGGAATTGGGTATTATGGGGTAATCTAAGGACAGAAAGATATTTTTTGAAAAATTCTTTTATTTAGGAATTTTAGAGAATTTTTGCCTTTTTAAAAAAATATCTCCCTGATCTTGTGGTAAAAGGATGAATTTGTCATTCTATCCATTTATGCCCAGAAGAGGCTTGCAATGACCAAGGCAACGAGAAATCCACTCTTGGTTTTCTATTAGTCCTAAAAGAGTTATTAATATTTTGCATTAAACATTGCGAATTGTTCAATGCAATCAACGATAAAGATCCCAAGAATGTCCATGACCTTGTTAGGTAGAGGGTCATCTCGATATTCTGCAGTTTCTAATATTCTTAACCAAAGGGCTGAATTAACTTTGAGATTTCAAGAAACCTGCTGATGAAATTGTGATGAGTGTACTTGTCAGTTTTAGTACATATTTTTTTAAACTTTTCTTACTCATGCTTTGATAAATGTTGTCATGATATAATTTTTCTTTTATTATTTTCTACAGTTGACCTCAGTAAAATTCTGTTAATTGTTATTATGCTATCATTTCCCAAAAATGCACAGCTTCTGGCATCAGAAATGATTTTGTACGCTGTTGTTAATATCGAGGTTGTTGTACTCTTGGAATGGGGAAAAGAAGTTGCCAGGACGACTGGGTTACAGAAAAAGATGAATCTGCCCAGTGAGGATTGTACCAGTAGGAGAAAGGGGCATTGACTGAGCTAATAGAGGCCCATGCACCTTCAAATTGAGAAACCTGAATGTGTCCAGTTATTTGCATGGTTGTGATTCTAAGAAAAAAAGGTTGAGATAATATACAGGGTGGTCCATAAGTCTGTCCCCCCCCCCCCCTTGTATTTTTTGAACTGAAGCAGATATGTCAATTTTGATGAATCCAATGAATAGGAAGTTGTAGGTGGCCTATCCCATGGTGCACTTTTCATCCCAAATATGCAAATTAGGACACATTCAAAATTTATCTCAAAAACCGTAAGGGATAGAGAAAAAAAACCAATTGCAAGCTTGTTCAGCATAAAAAAACAAACAAAACAAAAAAAAAATCATCCAAATCGGACCAACCAATCACCCACAATCACGTGTAGCTTTTGGCCATTTCCGGAAAGTGTAGCTTGCCATCCTGAAATTGTTTTGTCTTCTGTGTGCTGAAACATGCCTTTTATTTACTTTTCCGCATGAAAGTGAATGTGGATATGGTAATTTATGTTAATTTTTTGATTTGCATGCTTTACATGGTGGAAATATCAACATTCAGTTTTCCTTGTGCAGTGTGACTGTTAAGCTACAAACAGTCACCGCGTGATTGTGGGTGATTGGTTGGTCCGATTTGGATGATTTTTTTTTTGTTTTGTTTGTTTTTTTATGCTGAACAAGTTTGCAATTGGGTTTTTTTCTCTATCCTTACGGTTTTTGAGATAAATTTTGCATGTGTCCTAATTTGCATATTTGGGATGATGAAAAGTGTACCATGGGATAGGCCACCCACAACTTCCTATTCATTGGATTCATCAAAATTGACATATCTGCTTCGGTTCAAAAAATAAAAAGGGGGGGGTTCAGACATGTATTCACCCTGTATAAACTAACATTATATTATTGTTCTACTACAAAGTAGTTAAGTTGGATTTAGTTTACCAATAATAAGCCCTAAATTTGGTCGACTTATGATGTAACAATGCATGACTTTTCAGTTGTGAGGCTTTCTTTCAAGGAGGTGTTGCCTCATGAGCTCGGACCACGTTGCGAAAACGTTTTTATCTTTGTAACAATGAAATAAAGGTTTGATGGTGAATAAAATCGAGGAGATAGAGTAGTCTGGTCTTGGAACTCACAGCCGTCGCACCTCTTTTCAAGCCGGAGCCATGGTATCCTCGTCGGACTTCATGGGCTCCGAGTTATCGGCTCTAAAGATTATTGATCAGTGATTCTTTTGGGGTTACCGTAGGCCTCCCCACGAAAAGGCCTACACGACTCCTTCCGTTGTTTTTTTTTTTAATAGTGTCCAGTCGACTTGAATACTATGCACCGAATAGATTGAACATGGAAAACGTTAACGACGACACCGAGAAAAGGATTACCCAAGAAGGTCCTGCACCGTAGGAAACCTGTATAGAGAACCAACGGGACGACGTGTAAGACTACTTATTTGATGCGCCAAATAATTGATGGATCCATAATCATGAATATCAAAAATTACTTCAAAGGACATGAATTGCTAACTAAATGCGTTATTCAGTAAGGCCTTACGTAAGAAACACAAGACTCGAGCACCCTAATGTACTGCGTTGTTTATGAAACTTCTCACTTTTTTATTATTTTTTATTATTTGAACTAAAGTTTTAGCCGAACCTGAGCATGCTTTGATGAATTTTCATTTTTCCTTGGAGAGTTTTGCGGTGATGACCGAATAATTTTATGATTTTTGTGTTGCTTAAGTGCCCCGTTATTTGTTGATTCATTTACTGTGCCCGCGCCACGAGAAGGCGGCTGCATTTCCAAAATCTCTCACATAGCGCGCTAGCTGCTTTGGCCAATCCATTTTGCTAAAGGGTAGGAGTAGTATACTGCAAAATTACTCAGGGCTTGGCAAAAATCATTTTTGTCGTGCAAAAATGGTAAAAGGGAAAAAAAAACGTTACATTCTGAAGGAAGGAAGGTTGCTCTGAACGTCATTTCATATTTTGATGATGTTGCAAAAAAGAAATTAGAAGCCATGCCTGTTACTAAATCGTCGAAACGAGCTGCAGTTGCGCTTGGAATCATCGAAAGGACAGTTGAACGAATTAGAAAAGAAGGAAGATCAAAAGGAGAAATAACATCTCCAGGTAAAAGAAGACCACGGCCTGCTTGGGGAAATATTTTGGATTCTACTGACGACTTTGATATTGATGTGATTCGTCAAACAATTAATGAGATGATTGTTTCGCAAAGAAAATTTCCAACAATTCCAAAATTGCTTCCAATTCTGAAAGAGAAAATTAATTTTCGTTGGAGCGAGTCATCATTGCGAAAAATACTTCATAGGTTCGGATATCGATGGAGAAAATGCAAAAACAAACAAGCAGTTCTAATGGAAAGATCTGACATTATTGCATGGCGTGGAAAATATCTCAGAAAAATGAGACGCTATTGAGAAGAAAAAAGACCAATAGTCTACATTGATGAGACATGGTTGATTCAAACTTGACGTTCAAAAAGTGTTGGCAGTACAGCGAAACGAATGTTATTGTAGATGTTAATTCAGCAAGACGTATAATAGTTGTGCATGCAGGTGGAGTTGAAGGTTTTATCATTAACGCTGAATTGTTGTACAAAGCATCCTCAAGCACTGGAGATTACCATGGACAAATGAATCATATAAATTTTGAAAAGTGGATTGTTGACAAATTGATTCCAAATCTGAAGCCGAATTCTGTTGTGGTAGCCGACAATGCACCATACCATACAGTTCAAGTAGAAAAGGTACCAACCCAAAATTCATTAAAATCGGTTATGCAAGATTGGTTAAGGCGCAGACAAGTCGCGTTCAATCAAGAGTCACGAAAATTTGAACTTTTAGAATTAATTAACAAGCACAAGCCAGTTGAAAAATCGTATTCTCTTGAGAAAATCTTGGAACAAAATGGACATACCCTTATCAGGTTACCACCGTATCATTGTGACTTGAATGCAATAGAATTCGTATGGGCCGACATGAAAAATTATATTCGCCATAACAATACATTGTCCAATTTGTCATTCAACGATCTCTTTCAACTGAGTAAAACCGCATTAAAGGAAGTTACTGAAGCCAAATGGAAGTCAGCGTGTGACCATGTGAAAAAAGTGGAAAAACTATACTGGAACAACGATGGCATCACAGAAGAGGTAGAAAATTTACTTATTCAAGTTTCTGAAGACGAGACCGATGAAGAAACTGGCATTCAAGTTTCTGAAGACGAAGACGAGACCGATAAAGAAACTGACAATGAAATGATGGGGCCGCTGTCTTCAAAAATATGAAGAATTAATCCTTCTACATGACGATGGGATATTAATAACACGAGCCAAAAAGGTGTAATACTGTATTGAATAAATGATGTGTTGTTTTATTGTTTCATTGAGTTAATTAAATTGTTTTCGATTAGGCATTTAAATACGTGAATATTTCTAGGGATGGTTTTCCCTTAATTTTGAAATAACTATTGAAAATATGAAACTCTGCACTGAAAAGTTAATTTAAAGGACAAGTACCACTAAAAATCACGTACTCTTTTTTTATTCAAATTTTGTTAGTTCATGACGTTTATAGTACACTTTCATCAATAATTTTCTACAAAAATCATCATATTCCTTAAAAATCTGCGATGAAAACGGCAAAATACGACAGTGAGCGGAAAACGGCGTCCGCCATGATTTTGTTAGCAAGCTGGCGATGTGACGTCATCGGCCTGCTCCACAATTCAGTAAGAGACGTTAGAGAGCTCATCTAATTGCTTGTAATCTTCGACACCGTGATTTTTTTAAGTAAGCATACAAGATAGAGTTTCCAAATACTACCTTGGCCATTTTAATTTATTTAATGACCTCTGTGTAAAGGAATGTTTATTGAAATGTGTGTAGCTTAGGTTGGTAAAGTCACGACTAAATGATTTTAAAAAAGGAGAAGTTATATGAATGACACTGAATGCAGATTTGCTCACGATTAACATGACATCGATTTGACCATGC
The DNA here is from genome assembly GCA_023313115.1 of Rhysida immarginata. NCBI lineage: Eukaryota > Metazoa > Arthropoda > Chilopoda > Scolopendromorpha > Scolopendridae > Rhysida > Rhysida immarginata. The sequence goes on along the minus strand of JAHWFO010075848.1, from coordinate 70,231 downwards.
CTTATAAACTTCGTTCGGTATTCTTGCGTAACAATTTTGCTTTACCCTTTTCTGCTCAAGAAATAAGAAAAAAAGCAATGGATAGATTTTTTTTCGGAAGATAAATGGAATCCGGGCAAAAGCAACAGGGTCTGTTCTGTGTGAATATGAGGTCGATCCAATTATTTACCAAAGAAAAAATAAGAAAAGAAACTATTCAAAACCACCACTTTTATCAGATATGTGTAATCGTCCAAGCAAAAAAAAAAAATATGTATCTATATACAAAACTCGCTATAATCCAAATAAATAAATGAAAATACTGTCTGTTATTAGACAGTTTGCGATTTTTCGTACGAAAATCAAAAAGATACGAAAATAAAAAATTAGTACGACATTTAAAAAATTTTCATTTTCATCACTTATGTAACGGCATTTTTTCAAGATTTTCTTAGGGAATTTCGTATATGATGAAATGAGTGCGCATTCATCTGCGCATCAGCTCCGTCGAAGAAAAAGTTTGGACGTACGGTCAACACCACCTAGACAGACGGTCTGTCTAGGTGGTGTTGGTACGGTGCATTTCGACAGCACAAACAACCCTATTAAATAAACTTGAATTACCGACTGCAGTAGCTTAAGCAAACTGTTGTTAAAGTGTCTATTCTAAAATGTTGATAACTAACTTTCGAATCGACTGGAAGAATCCACTTTGAACAGGGCCGAATGCTGCAAGGGAAACAAATTTAGTTTCGTAAAAATGAAAAGTCGGTATCGTGCGCACAGCGCAACTTGTTTGACGAAAACAAAAAATAATGATGAACAAATACGAAATTGCCACTTATGTCGTTTTCGTGTTTTGTTTTTTCGTACGAAAAATCCCAAATTGTCTATTATTTAAGAAACAGAATCAAAAATGTTTTATTACTGAAAAATTATTCAAAGATTTTTTTGTAAGGAAATTCAAATTTTATTGGTAAGCATATAAAGGAAACTAAGGGGGAATAAATGATGAATGAATAGAAACACTGTAGGAATAAATGTAAATATGCTATAAATATGTCTTTAATATCTTCGGTATTTAATCGCACAGTACTCCTCGGAGAAATTCTTTCCTGATAATGCTCAAAACACAATTTGGAAAAACTTTTGTTATTTTTCTCAAGCCTACCCTAGATCCTATTCGTAAATTGCCGATAACCTAGTATATCTATACTGCCTGTATAAATAATAAAAGTTAATTAGATAACGGTCTAAAAATCATACATGTTATGAATATTAAGCGATGTGGGAGGGGCGTTTTCCCCATCATGGCAGTTGCCTAGAAGTTCAACTGGCAAATCTTTTTATTTGCGGCTCCAGTTGGTATGGCTTAATTTCACGATTTTCAAATAATTCATAGAATAGTTGGTTATAAAGGCATCTAGGCCGTTATTGTACATGCAGCGCCACTTTTCAATGGAGTATCCACCCTATCGGGAGCTAGAAACTTTAGCGTCATTTTTCAATGCAGCTCGATGACCATTTATTTCTATAGATTGTGGTGAATTATCATAAGGAAAACTACACATTAAACAAGTCATTTCACCCAAAGAAGTGCAAATGCATTCGACGCAGGACAATAACTCCCACATCTAATGCAGAAACCTGGCCACCAGAGTTCGCTCACTTCTCAACTGCGTACGCCTTATACGGGTGTCAAAAAATAAAGACCTGAAGCTGTCAGGCAAGAAAATTTTTCCTTCAGTTTTCGAGTTACAAAATGGATTGGGGGGAAAATGTGAAATCACTCATTTCTAGTGCCTAAACGGTACATCTTGAGAAAAAATGTAGAAATTTAATAGAAAATTTTATATAGATTTTTGCAAATGGTACATTTTACCCCAAAGTATTTACAAAAAAATTTATATTTTCCAAGATGGTAGCCAAAGCAGAGGAATAACAAAATTTGAAAAGGACACTTTCATAAAGAAAATAAAATCTGTTCGAGGCCTTCCCTTAATTTTCTTTACTGGACGCCTTGTCGACTGGCTTACAGCCAGCAGTTTGGGCTCACAGCCAACTGAAGTGCAACCGCCACTAGCCGGGTGCCATGAGCAAAAGAGCGCAGTTTTCTGAAACACCAGATTAATTATGGGCAGATGGTCAAGTATTTTATTATTGCTGTTGAAAACTAGCTGCGATATTAATTTCTGAATTTTTCATTTTCCCATCGCAATAAATTAGAAACTATCACTTGGTATGAGCATATTCTGTTGGCAATTATTTGCTTATTTTATTTACATAATGTAGAGTGCGGTTACTCTGGTTAACTGTAATAATTGACAGACATAGCTAACAAACTCCTACACGAAGATTTGGCAGTTTCCAAAGGGGTTTCCAGAATCGGGAAATAATTGAGAATCAGATTCCCATATGTGTATAATGGGTTCATTAGGCTACATAATTCCTTTTTAAAATTTAAATGTTCTGAATACTTAATTAATGAATTCATGAATAATTGTATTTAAACTTAATTTTCATCACCTTTGGCAAAGTGCAATTTTTTCCCCCTGAAGGATATATTCAATTTAAATCGTGAAACTAAAGATAAGGTTTATTTGACAATAAAAGATCACAAGATAATCATATTTTAAAAATCTGGGCTATTTAAAACATGCAATTCTAATAAATTTTGTCAATTTTAAAACAAATGATTCGACATAAGTTATTACAAAAATAAAGTTGCTCGTTTGGCATTTAAATGGTTACCATAGGAATTTAAACGGAAAAGGTTAATACAATAGAGATAATTTAAACATCAAAATTTTGAAAGCCTTAACATTTTATAATTGGTTTTATAAATGCTACTTATCGAAGTTAATATGTGTAATCATTCATTGAAGCTTGTGGTGTCGTTTCATTCTCTTTTTCTTCGGAGCAAGGTAGATCTAATCTAGCGATTTTGTCCATGTCAATTCCTTCTATTTTCTTTTTAAAACCAGAAACCTTTCTTATATGTTTTGGACTAATGCAGTGGTGTATAGCATTATTTATCATAGTAAAGTGCTTCTTGCAAACGGAACATTTTAGATCGCTGCATAATTGAAAATTAATTAACTGATCAATTGCTATGGTTACAGGATTATCGTATGCGAATTTTTTAAAACTTGCGTGTAGTGATTTCACAGTGCTAATGGCGTTTTCGTAATTTTTTGGGTCAGTAAAAGGGATTTTTAAGTCAATATTCAATCTTTTAGCATTTTTAAGATGCCTTTTGCCTTCGAAATGAATTTGTGGGTGGTTAATTCCATAGATAATCTTCTCACAAATCTTACAAAACATGACAGACATCTGGTGTTCTCCAAACTTTGCGGGCCAAAGGCTTCCATCGTCTGAACGGGAACACAAAGAAGCAACATCGTCGTACTCGCTGGACAAATCGAGACCTTCTTCAACCACGGTTTCCTTTAAAAAGCTAGTGTCCATTTTCTTATATCTAGAAATAAAAAAATCTATTTAGTCTAAATACAAAATTTTTTGAAACTAAGCTTTAAAATGTACTTCATTTTAGGAAGATCAGCAAGATTTTTAGGATTAGTTTAATCATTCGCAATTTGCCTTTAAAAATAAACTGTTTCTTTAAAAAAGTTTATAGATAAGCCAACACAGAGGGGGGGGGGGGGGGTTATAGAAGCGTAGTGTTGAAAGTGAAAATAGAGAATTTCTTTATGCAACAAAAATGTCGATAGAGAATAGCAGACGGCAACCCATGGATTCCAGTTGTCTGATGAAGAGTGCAGCTAGCACTCGAATAGCAATGGCTCAACTGATTTTCAGTTTTCATCTTTTTCAGTGCAAATTTTTTTATTTAATGCAAAAATAAAAAATAAGTCACTTTTTAAATAATTAAGGTGATGAAAGTCACTTTATCCACAATTTTGGGTTAGATGGTATTCAATCTGAGGTCTCTGATTATGTCCAAATTGATGTGCATTGACATGAATTAGACATCAAAGACCTCAAGTTGAATACTATCTATCCCATAATTGTGGACCAATGTGACTTTCATCATCTTTATTATTAATTATTAATTTTGATTTCTTACATTAAATTAAGTTTTATATTGCATGCTTCATTCAAGTATTACTTACATGACTTCCACTTAAAATATATTATAAATTATACAGGAATTGAAATTAAAGAAATGAATTCAATTATAGAGTTCAATTTTGCGTTCCAAAAACTACATAAATTATATCCTATAAGTTTTTAAAAGAATTTTAACTTTTTAAACATTTTTGGATTTTAAGTATATGGATTTAATTTCCTAAATTTAATCTTAAAATAATTTAATTTCGCCACTTTTCTACAATAAAACTAATATTCACTTTGACGGATGGCTTGCCCTGTCATAAGATACATATGATTCGTCGTGACTTGTCTTTAAATTGTGAAAGATTAAATGCTTTCATGGAAGAGAGGGGACCGAAGACTTATGTCTACAGATTTAAATTTAGACCTTAAATTTGCTCTATGGCCCACCATTTTTTGACCGCTAAATTTCAGGCAAAACATTTTTAAAGCAGAAAACTTATTCTAGTAAAAAACTGCTTATCCCGGTTACAAATAAACATTGCGAGTCAAATCTCCCTTCTGAAGTAATCACAATTATATTAAGGAAGAAAAATAATTTTTAAGCTGAGAGCGTAAAGTTCGATACTCTCCAGACAGAATACATTAAAATGTAGACAATAGTAAAGTAAGCGTCAGACTCCTAATGTAGATAAATTTTATGAACATAAACTTCCTATATTTGCATCTTATTTTTATGTTTAAAATGAACACCAAAGTTGCAATTATATTGGGGCTTATTCATTTTGTGGATATAAGGGGAAAAATTCATGAAAAATAGGAAGAAAACTGAAATTTAATAGAACCAATAACTGGAAACGCTTAAAAATAAGCAAGAGCACTCATTTCAAAAAGGTTTATTTTTATTTTTTGTTTTTTTTGTATGGAATGGTTCGTCCATGCAAAAAATGAATTCCATGCTAAAACAAAACCTCAGAGTTAAAAATTATTAAAATTTCTCCAAAACTAAATTATACGGTACTCAGCCGAGCAATTAATGAGTGATACCTTGTTTTGAATTCTCGATTAAAATAACTTATCTCAAGATGGTTCCGAAAGTCAGTGTTTCAAAGGTTTTCCTCAAAATGCTACCCGACGACGATTAATAGCAATTCAAAATGGAACCGCAAAGAAATTTCATTTACGGTGAATACTTCAAAATATCTTTAGATTGTGTGAATTCTTAAGCAATAACCAATATTACTCTCCTAGGTATGTCAATGATACTAGCAATAGCGGTGCTACAAAAGTGGAATGAAAATTTAATTAAAATTAAATTCAGTCATACAATTTTATATACTGTTTAATGACAAACACTTATCCAATTAATTTATATTGTTGGACATTAATTTATATCGCAAATGCTTAACAATTCGTACAAAAAAATTTAAATGGACATATCCAATTTTTCTTTCGTTGGACACACAATAGGGTAAGCAAGATCTGTTTAAAAAAACATTTAGGAAACCTTTTTACATCTTCGCTACTGGAAGCTAGGAAAAACAATTACCCATATTTTAATAGTTACAGCAAAAGGCTATGAAGAAAATTTCAATGTCTTATGCTCTTTCATTACAAAACAAGATCAATCCAATGAATTTACTGTTTTACAACTCCATTGACTGGGATAGGCATCAGATGGACTAGTGTGAAGTACCAATTGATTGATCAACATATACGTCACAGAATTAAAATTTGAAAAAAAAATTTGACCGCCATTTTAGCCATGTTCCCGAAAAATAGGACATTTAGGTTAGATTTTACTACGCGCCCACTGCCGCGATAACTTGTCCTGTGATTTTGAAAAAAGGGGAATGTATCAGTTGGTAACGTGGGTGGGGGAACATTGAAAAATAGTTTCGCTACAACTAAAAGCGAGACAGGTTATTCAACTGAGCGCACAAAATATTTATTTGTTGAAATTTTACTAAGACTTCGCCACTTTAATTTCTTTACAAGAAGCTCCATCTATAATAAACGACCAAAATAATCGGTTCTGATATATGAATACAGACGAATTCACCGAAGTTTTTAATTAATTGCATTAAAGCATATAGAATTTCCAAATGCACTCATTGTAAAAAGTATTAAGTGAAATTTCGTAATTCTTATGTGCGTTCAACATCTACACAGTATGAAGCGAATTGTTGGCAGAGTTCAAAAGTAGAAACAGTGATTTAAAAAAAAAAAATGCCAGTTTGATAGCGAAATGGCTTGCGATTAAGGAGTAATCAGGGATTTTCAAATCTCCTGTAGGCAAAGTTGTACATTTTTATAAAACCCTTAAGAGAGTACTAACATAACGCTTTGTTAAACGTTATGCGTTAATGTAATAGCTCAAAATGTGATAAAATATTAAAAATCGGCTAAAATAAAACTAGCTCTTAATTATCATTATAATTAAAATCAATGTTCCAGAGCAGCGTTTCTCAATCTATTGAGAAATCAAATGATAGAAAAATTATATAAACACTTAAAATAATCCAAATCAGCAGCAAGCAGATATCCAAACCAAACTCTATATAGTGTTGCTGTACTGGTACAAACAAATTTGTTGGGTCGCAGTGCAAAAACATTGAGGAAACGCTTAAATGGATTTGAAAAATGACTCGCATTAAATGAAATTTTTAACTCCGTTGTCTCACAAGTATCAATTTCGAGTTGTTCCCCTGTCGCATTGACAAGGCAATATAATTTTACTATGCAATATATTTTCAGAAGTTTTATCAAATCACCGTATTCCTGTATAACGCACTTTGGGAATATGAAACCATTAAAAAGAGACTACTTACTTACCTTCTATGAGTGTCTGTAAAGCAGCAATATAGCAATGAGTTTATATACTGCATAACGTGTTCTAATCCATGAAACGGTCAACTATCACCGTACTGCCGGTGACGGAAAGTAGGAAAACTTCCTGGTAAAAGAGCGACGGCCGACGTTGGTAACTCACAAATGTTGGCTTCTCCGTTAGTCGACCGCTGAAAACGTATTAAAACGTATTTTTTAAACTGACAAGATTTGCCTTTGCTGGGATGGTATCTTTTCTGACTTCAAATGACTGACAAACAGAAATCTAAAGTTTAGATTCTAAGCTCGAATAAATATCTATTCAAACACTAAATTGCAATTGGTTGGAATATTATGACGTCAAAAATAAAGCATTTCACGTTGTTTAAGGAAAAATTATTTTGATTTGTACATTTTGTCTAAAATTGTAAAAGATTTTAAAATTGTTCTATTATTGATCTTACATTATTGTACGACTATTATTTCATAATTTAGAACTTGTTAAATTCGATTACAAAACTATAATTTTGTTTTTAACAAGAAAGTAACTGAAATTGAAACCTTTTCATTTCACATAGATCTCGCGGTAGTAATGACGAGTTTAATTGCGTGGGCGAGTTTATGTTTATGTTCAGAAAGTGAATCAAAATTTTAAAAAAAAATTCATTTTCAGGGTGCCAAATTTCTATCCTCGCGTTTTGAAAGTATAAGATATCGTTTCAGTGACTTTATGGGAATTTCTGATTTTATTCTTGATTGGCAGTTCTAACTAATTTCACGTTTCCTGCGCCCCCCCCCCCCCGAAAAAAATTAAGGTAAAAACGGTCCTTAATAATATAAATTTCTTAATTTGAATTTTTGATTTTTTTTAAAAAATTTTGCAGAGAGATCAATTATTACATGACCGGATATATGTTATCATACCCAATACAAATTACCTCGAATAATCTATACCTTTGCCTCACACCAATATTATTTTCTTTCTAAAAGAATGTACAATTTCATTCCTACATATATCAAATGTAAACCTTTGATTAGAAATTGGCGTACTTAACTCAAAGAGATGGATTTTTTTTCAATAACTAATAATAATTGGAATATTAATATTGAACACTTTTTTTCTTTTCCAGTCTAAATATTTTATATTAAAAAAGTTGTAAATTTTGTAAATTTTATACATTTTATAGGTTAGAATTATAAAAATTTTCATTTTTTATTTTCCTTATTCCTTTCTTTTATTTATAACATATCCAATATGAGCTTCGGCTCATGGATAAGTTTCTTTCTTGGCCCTTGTCACACTATTCTATTCTATTCTGTCAGATAAGCTTACAAGAAATGTTTCATTAGCGCTTGTGTTTAGTCTGATACAATTCATTTACATTACTTATTTGAGGGGGTGGGGGGAATTTTAACCGGCTGTTTTATTGCAAATGGGTGAATTGCAACGGGCGTTTTGGTTTTCCGATAAAACAGGTCGAGAACACGCTGTCATTTTTCTAATGTATCACTTTAAAAAAACAAGTACAATTCATTAACATTTACTCTCATACTTATTGTTAAAATGGAAAAGCAAAGTAAAAGCAAATTATTTATTGACACTTCATAAATATCCCAAATCACAAAAGGAACAAATAAATTAGAAAATAGGAGATCATTAATTTTTCACAAATAAAGTTTAATGATGTAAGAATAATTTAGAGGTTTGTTTTTTATCTTTGAATAAAGTATTTAATTTTTAATTAACGTCCAGAGATAATATGAGAATTATTATTTTTTCATTTATTCTCTTAAATAGTCGACTTATGTCCGGATTAAACTACCATGTTCATATCCGGAAAAACGCAGCTCGGACAAAGGTCAGACAGGCTGGGAAAGACCCAGTAAAATGCTGGAAAGAGTTCACCGGATTATTCGCCCATACTAACAGCAGTTTATTTGACAGCTTTTGGGGGGTGTGAGATGGAATATCTATGGAGTGAATAACCCAATCGTAATGGTCTCATAGATCCTCGATTGGGGAATTTGGGGACCAGGGAAGTACAGAGTGGTAGTCTTCCTCGTGCTCTTCTAACCACTCACCTGCAATTCTAGCTGTATGAGATGTCGTTTCATGATTTTACACACGTTGTATTGTATAGTGTATACAGTTATAATTCCATAGCGTCCATTTTACAATACAAGGTTTATTAATATATTTATATACAATCGATTTTCATCCTTTTGGACATCATCAGTACCGTAAATACTGTATTTAGCCAACACCTGCTATAGAGAAGGTCTGCGGACAAAAGGTGTATACATTGTTACATCATCATCAAGCGGCTATTGTTATCGTATTTCTACCAATAATAAGCCCTAAATTTGGCCGCTTGATAATGATGTAACAATGCATACACCTTTGGTCCGCAGGCCTTCTCTATAGGAGGGGTTGATTTAGCGCCGGACCTGAAATACCGGCCCGCCTGCATTAAGCGCTTGGGAGTCCGCTCATTTTTTGCAAATAAGCGCCGGACCTTCAATAACCGCCCAGGCGCTTATTTTAGTTCATTTCGTGGATTTTTCTTCTCTTGCTGCTTTCTCACGAGAATGTTTGCTCTCCCAAATGCCACTGCTAAATCGGAAATTAGATACCAGCATGATTGTCTTCTAATTTCTTGCTTTTAATTTTGGATTCAGTCAAGCAACATAGCTGATGAAAAATGAAAACTTCACAGTTATAGCGTCAATTTTAATCTCGCAACAGTAAAGTAGGCTGAAAACCATTCTACAGAGGCTACAGCCAAACAGTTTAGCATTGATGAAGGAGAAGGGCGAGAATTTTGCATAATAGTATCCATCACAGTTGTGAAGAATTTTATAAGCGCCGGACCTGTAATACCGGCCCGCCTGCATTAAGCGCCTGGGGGTCCGCTGAATTTTTGCAAATAAGCGCCTGGGCGCTTAATACAGTATTTACGGTATATGCATTTGAAATGTTTAAATTTCTTACAATAGGATTCTTTTTAAGTTTTGAACAATACCTTTTTCAATTTATTGTTTTTTGGTTACATTGTTGTAATTCTTTGGTTATAGCAATGACGTATATTAAAGATAGACTCCGAATCCTATTGTTACCAGCGGCTAAAAGTGAAGCAAATTGAGCCATGATAGTTCTGGGCAGGAGTGAGCCGTGGAGTAATTACTTGTCTGCCTGCTTTCTTTTTGAAGATTTTGGGCCCGAGGAATAATTAATTCAAAACCATTATTCAAAGTTGTTCTGCGTACAACTGTACAAACAGACAAGAAAAAGTATCGGGAATCATTTTCCACAAAAATAAATCAAAAATACGTAACTAAAATGAAAATACGTTACTGAAAGACAGTCGAAACGAAATTGAAATTGAAACCATGATCGAAAAATTGTTTATAAAATATAATAAAATACTTCAAATACAAAGTAAACGAAAAGATAAACTTATCACTCCGTGATCGGCGTGTGAAAGAATTATTAATCAGCTACTCTCGTGTTTAGCCATGTGTTTTGCATCATCTTCACTCACTTTCAGCCATGACGGTTCTGGGCATGGAGCTTCCCAATTTGCTTCAAGTTACAACAATAGGATTCGGAGTCTATCTTTAATATACGTCATTGGGTTATAGTATTATTAGTACTAGTATCGCCTGTGGTCGAAATTCGACCAATTGTGTCTGTGAAGTAATGAAATTCAACTTGTTTTTCAAATAATTAATTGGAATTTATTTGTATGCAAATTCTTAATTCTTAACTCGACACTAAAAGGAAAAAAGTGGGAAATGGCAAAGAGGAAGCACGAGGGAATTAATGAGAAAAAATTATTATACATATAAAATTCCTTAAAAATCAAATCAACTATAAAACGCTAGAACAATACAACAAATAAATAGATATATGATAATTCCATTTGAAAGAAATGAATAGTTATGAAGTGGATTTAACGATTCAAAACTTCTGCGTAATCTATATTTTTCGTAAATACACTTTCGTCATTCACGCAATGACCTTGTTCACTATGTTCAGAAATATAAAAGTCAAACTATCGAAAGATCGAACTCTATTTAATGCATCATAAACTCGCCATGCGTAAAAACTGGTTGCCTTAATAAAATTCCAACTATTTCGCTGGTTGTCCCTGTGACTTATTAATTGTAATTGCAAATGCAGGAATAATTGGGAATTGTTTTCTTTGAAACTCAAACGGTAAAATAGTACTGGAATAAGTTAAATTTATACGCGGAATCAATATCCGCTTATTTCGTGCGATTGCAGTTAAAACTTTGCAATACTTAGCATTATTATGTTAACATTTAACACGCATTCTTGTTCCATTAACTAAATGATCAGTTCACGCAATCTTCTTCCAATACTTACATTCGGGTTCAATTCTAAATGATCAGTTAAGTTACTATACACTTCTGACCTTAGAACAGCCTGATTTTGTCTTATGAAATGAAGTCTTGTACCTTCAATACGTACATACATATCAACAATCCACTACAAAAATAATTTCTGAGGATGATGTAAAAGGCTAAAATCATCTCTAATTGCAAGCCGATAGCATGCACATTGCAACATAGTAACTTTATTTCTGCGCTGTCTCGCAGTGGATGTATTTGGTCTGTTCTGAAACAGATTAACATGCCACCCAGTATCTCCATTAGGAAATAATAACGGTTACGCTAATGGATCCAATGATGAATCTGAAACTGATATGTTTTTGACTAAACCATTGTTTTTAAAAAGGAAACCATATTTCTTTCGAATGATGGCTCACTATCAACGTGCTAAAAATAACAGCAACATCAGTTTGAATTGCATCATTGTACCATCATCGAAGGTCTAAATTTTGGTTAACGGTAATAAGCATACATATTTCTCTATATGCATTTTCAGATCTTACACAATAATGTTTCATTGCAGTTAAAGATCGCACAAAACGATTAACGCGCTCCAATTCAATAGAAAATCTACGCATTAAATTGTTATAGCAGGATTGATTTGATTGTTCACGCAGTCTACAGTTAACAGCAATATCAATGTCATAAAAATATAACTGCGCATAACATGGTGAACGGCCATACGTAGAAGTCATTGGCCTTGCTCTATGATAAAAAATATCGTTTAACTACTTAAAATGATACATTCCACGCAAAACCGTATCTGAAATTTTAGCTTCAAAACTGACCATAACAAACGATGAATTGTAGCTACGAATATTATTGAAATAATTCTTTTATTTCTCTTTTATGGCTTGATCATTTGAAGTGAATCCCTTATACAGTGCATTAAAAGTAAATTTTGTGTTAATGGCGGCAAATAAATTTTACCCTTATGACAACACGAAGTGAATGCCGTTGTATCACGTAAAGTAACTTCATATGCGAAATGTAAATTCTGCAATTACAAATTCATCATTACAAATTCTGCAATGTAAATTCATCAAACCAAAATCATAACTCAAAAAACATTGGAATTACATTTAATGCACATTTAAAAACAACAATAAAAATGCACTATATCAAAAATTTCGCCGAAACCCTTGTCAACGTACTAAAACTAAATTCCAATCGTTCTCAAATTTCACACGCAACATCATTAAATCTACTAAGCAAGAATTCTATACCCGTTTTTTTCATAAAATCTCAAATTGTAAGCACAAATGGAGAGCAATAAACCAACTTATCCGTGGCCCACCATCATCATCTATACCATTCTCTGACCCTTCTAATATTACTTCTTCCTCCTTAACAGAATTTTTAAAAGCTTTACTACCCCCCGCTCCCAATATATCCAATTATGGATTACATTACCCCTACAATACTCCCCCTACATCCCTTTCATTCTTTATCTCTCCTACTTGCCCAGAAGAAATTGCCAGCATTTTTCGCCAATTAAAACCATCTACCACAACTGACCCTTTAGGATTTCGTGCTGACATAATAAAAACTGTATCCATTAGTCTTCTCTTCCCCCTTACTCATATTTTTAATAATTCTATAGTTTATGGTACCTTTCCTAAATGTCTTCGTCAAGCCAAAATTGTCCCAGTTTTTAAAAAAGGTAGTCCTTTAGACTTTGGTAATTATAGGCCAATTTCAATTGTACCTGTTTTTTCTAAAATTTTTGAAAAACTTTACTTTTGCCGATTATCTAACTATATATTTAATAATAAATTAATTTCTTCCGCACAACATGGTTTCTCACCAAAACATGGTATTGAGACAGCATGCTACGAATTATTTGAATATATTACTTCAAATATGGTAGATGACAAATACGTAGTCTCTATATTTCTAGACTTTTCAAAAGCCTTTGATTCCATCCCACTGCACCTATTAATACACAAACTCACTCATTTTTACAACGTACGTGGCCCACCCCTAAATTAGTTAATTGAATTTTTATCTGATCGACAATATACACTGGCTATTGGAAATATATCCTCCTCGTCTTTAGTGCGTAATCATGGTGTCCCTCAAGGCTCCATATTATCCCCACTTCTTTTTAACCTCTTCATAAATGACCTTTCATACACACTTACGCCTTCTTTTGTAATCCTCTATGCAGATGATGTGACCCTCTCATATACTGCTGCTTCAATTACAAGTATCCAAAAATCTATTAATCACTCGCTAGTCATTTTAAATAAGTGGATCCAAATAAACCAGTTATCTCTAAATCTTAACAAGACCAAATACATGATTTTTGCCCAAAGAAATAAACAAAATGTCCCTCACATGTTGCCAATTTATTAGAACTCAGTCCTTTTATCTGCTACGAATACTTTTAAATACCTAGGACTTCATATATCACCTGACCTCTCCTGGAACACCCATATAAATGAACTATCCAAGACTCTTAGTAAAAGATTAGGTAT
>JAHWFO010075848.1:30400-51453 GCA_023313115.1 Rhysida immarginata | reverse complement strand
TTTGAACAGAAACAGGCATTCCAAAGTATCATATGATAAGAGGTTTTCAACAAGAAGTGTGCATTGGCCTGTCATGAGCAATAAACGAGAAAGGTGTGAACTCTACATCATCTGCAATACCTACAATGTATATTTGTGTTTAAACGCTAAAAAGAATTGTTTTAACAAATTTCACAGTATCTCAAAAAGGCCTTATGTTATAGCGGATGTCCGGCAGAATAATTACCTATAACAAATGTGTGGATTTCCAGTTTCGTGCACACCTTTTGCCAAATTTTCCTGTTTTCCTCAGAAAACCACCAAAATGTGTAAATTTTCAGTATCATGCACACTTTTCGACAGATTTTTCTGATTTCTACAGAAAACCACCAAAATGTGTGGATTTCCGGTTTCGTGCACACTTTTTGCCAAAGTTCGCTGTATTTGACTGCTAAGCACCAAAATGTGTGAATTTCCTGTTTCGTGCACACATTTTGCCAAATTTTCCTGTTTTCTACAGGGTCGTCCGAATCGGGAGAAAACGTACCCGCGGGTCAGCAGCAGCCAGCTGCGTGTGTCTGCAACGTTCCCGCGTCGATTCGGACATAGTCAAAATTTAGCAGTATTAAAATAGACTGCGCCACCGCAATTTTTGCCACCGCGGCGCTACGGTCAAGTATGGTATTGCGACTATGCCACATGAGAATGAGCAGGCTATCTATCATTACCAATAAATTTTAGTGGTTTTGAATTCACTATATCACAGGTAATTTAAGTGAAACACAATTCACTTTCACTGGTTTCAACTTTTCTGAAGTTAAATGCATTTGTGGTTTTATAAATGTATTTTCATCAGATTGTTATGTTTTATTATTATTCTTACTGGGTTAGATTTTCGTTGTACATAGCTAACGATAATCTTGGCACGGATCCCTTCTTTCAATTGAAATTACCTATTGATAATACTAATGGTAGAAAAACACTATCGTGATGTCTTAAAACCAAGGAAAGAATATTATGTGGATAATTATTATTATAATAAATGAAAGAAAACTCTTTAACCACAACGAATAACAGAAAAATACAACCTGGATACGCGCATTTCGAAAGCACTGCTTTCATCTTCGGCAGGAATCCTTGACTCCGTGAATCCACTCAAGAGAAAGTGAACTGTATAGAAATTACCTATAGAAATTACCTATGTTTCAATCATTTAAGTTAAAACTCTTTTATACTTCTCTCGTATAGAAACTATCCAAGTTTTAGTGAGGCCCTCCGCACACGAAGCGACTAAAAAGAAACTTAAATTGCCAATAGTTGCCGCCCGTTGATTTCAATTAGCAGCCGCACACGGCGCTACTAGTTGGTAACCAGTTTGCAACGCGTTGGTGATCAGTCATCGGCAACTCGACATGCAGAGTTGCTCGGCGATTTGTTTCTAGTTTCTTTTGTAGAAACTGCGAAAATGGCAGAACAACCACGCGAAACGGCGAAAGTATCGGAACAATCCGTAAATTTAAGACTAGTACAAGAAGTGGAAAAATATCCCTGTCTATATAACTATTCGTTAAATGAATATTCACGCAAAGACATCACTGAAAAATCTTGGAATGCTATTGGGAAAGAACTAAATTTAACAGGTGTGTATTGGTAAAAGTTCAGAGTAGCGTCCCCTAATAATCACGTCAATTTCTGCGACAAATAAAAAAAGTACTGACCATTAATCACCTATAATCGGCCGGGGGGAAAACAACTGCCCCCTGTAACCAAATAGATTGGGGTGTATATCAGTAGCTTGCCCCCGGAGGGGGACGTCGTAGACAGAACATATAGTTTTTGTACATAATTATATAGAACACAAACAGATTTTATTATTTTTATGATTTTTTCGGGTGTACGACATTTTATTGGGGTATCTAAAACCTGAAAGTTTTCGGCCATCATTCCAAATGAACATTCTATGATACGTCTTCCCCGACTTAATCGATAATTGAAAATTCTTTTTACATTATTCAATGCACGTTGTGGATATGGTCTCATTAGGTAACATAGTAAAGGAAATGTTTCGTCACCAACAAAGTAGTAAGGGAATTGATTATTGCTCTCGTCCGTGGGTAATTTTGAAAATAGGGGGAAATTTACGACTTCATTTTCAATCCAATGCTTAATAGCTGAAGCACGGAAAATTTCGCCATCGTTATTTCTGCCAGCATAATCAGTTTCAACTAATGTAAATAGACCATCAGCGTCACTACATGCCATCAATACGATAGAATGGTACGATTTGTAGTTAAGGTTAGTTGATCCATAAATTGGGAAGCTTTTCCATACGAATATTCCATAATAAATAGAAGCGTTCTGCAATTTTTTTCCATTGTTCTATATTTGGAATGGGCATATATTCTTCTCTTGATACATCCCATTTAATAGCTGTAGTTTCGGTTACAATTTTTGAAACGGTATTGTCTCCTCTTGCAAAATATAAAGCAAGACTGACGAATGTGCCTGCAGTTGCAAGATATCTGAAACAAAAAATTAATTTAGTTGTAAAATTTCTAAATAATTATTTGATGTTAATTTTAAATAACGCTGTATGCACATATATTTTTTATTTCAGGAAATGAACGCAAAGAGAAATGGAAAAACCTAAGAACAGTGTTTGTGCGGCATATGAAATCAGCCCCAAGTGGTTCTTCAGCTAAATCAAAAAAGCCTTACTACCTATCGGCTGCAATGCAGTTTGCTTTACCATTTATAAAAGCTTTAAATACCGCGACTTCAGGGAATTTGCCAATGCAATCAGAAGAAGAAGTACATAATGACCACGAAGAAGAAAATTTTGATACATTAAATTCCCAGACAGCACTGCCCCTTTCTTCTCCACAGTCTGTTTCCCTACCACCACCATCTCCACAATCAAATTCATTGCCAGTGCCATCTCCTCAATCGTACTCTTTACCACCTGAGTCTTCTCAATCATTGGTTCATCACAAAAAATCATCTTCAAACTTCACACGTAATAAAAAGTCAAAAGATGATATAGATGAAAGCTTTAATGAATATTTAAAAGCAAAAAAACAAAAAACAAACAAACTTGAAGCCAGTATGGATCCTCTGCACCAAGCTAATAAAATGGTTTTATTGAGCCTACTACCCGATGTGAATCAGATGTCTTCCCACCAAAAAAGAATGTTTAAGCGAAAAGTCATGGATTTAATTGATGATATATTGGAGAATACGCCAAAGAATTTGAGTCCAAATTCAAGAAGTTCAGCAGAGACTCCATTCTTGCCGGGGTGTCAACCTATTTACTTAACAATTCAAACAGAAGCAAATACTTTGACCCCTCATAGCACAGAACACAATCCACAAATAGCGTTATCTTATTACAAATTTATGGGAAATATGTTCACCAGTACCGATACTGATAAAGTTTAATTCAATTACCTATATTTTTTATTAATTTTTAGAATGATTTTATATAAAAGAAATAAAAGAAATTTGAATTCCTTACCTGAGAGTTATTAAAATCCTTTCTTCTGCTCCAACACATTCTCTCATTGAAGTATTTTTTTTGTGGATAGCAGGGACAAGCAATTGTACTAAATGTATATATGATTCTTTTGGCATTCTATAAAATGCCAGAAACTTAGCATCAGTTTGTTGTAGTTCTCTTGCAGCAACAAATGTTCTGCAATTTATATTTTTTTCAATGTAGCGTGAACCCAATACCTCCTTTTCTTCTGCCGGTTTTTCCTTTTTCTGTTATAATAATAATAAAGGATAATATCTTCATCACTTGATTCACTATACATTTCTTAACACGATAATATGCAATCACAATAAAAGCTGCGATAATTTAGAAGTGACTTCGCATGTGTTCCGCGGGCAAACGCGAGCACGATAGTCACCGAGTTGAGTCAACTTTCAGTTGCGTCGTGTGCGATTCATAGTTGGTAACTGGTTGGCGATTAGTTTGGTTTCTATTTAGTCGCTTCGTGTGCGGAGGGCCTAACAGTGCAATGATTACGCTAGTGCGCAAGCGCGGGATTTAATAAGGTAATGACACAAAAGAGAGAAAATTTCACAGAAATGGATTGGAAAATCAGGTCCCTTTGCATGGCCTCCAAGATTACCCGAATTGATCCCTTAGATGTTTTTCTTTGGGGTTACCTAAAAACCTTTGTCTATCGGAGAACCTTGCTGATCTTCGGAGGCGAATATTTGATCCTTGTACTTGTACGATCAATACTGTACTAGTATCTCCAATCAGGCTTGGAGGAGAGGGGAAGTATTTGACTGGGGCGAAGAGGCAGATATGACGCGAGACGTGTTGAGGAGGAAGCAGCTTCGCAGCGCAAGGTTTTTCCAACATAACATATCAATGAACTGTAGTTGTTTGGCCGGAACCAGAAATGGCGGATAAAGAACATATGGATATCAGATTTTGTCAGGTTTGGGGAATTCGCCAACAGAAACATTGCATATGTTGCAATGTGTCGTGCAAAAATGTTTTCTTGGCTTTCCCGATGGTGCAGGCTGCACTGGCCAAAATGTGAACGTCAACCCTTCCACATCCTTCCTATTACCTGATTTGGCCCCATGCGACTGTTACCTGTTCTCCCGTCTGAAAAACGAACTCAGAGAATGCCGTTTCAAAAGTGCATCTGAGGTTCAGGAAGAAGCGACGGCCGCCCTGAAGATCATCTTCTCCAAAGACTTCTGGGAACGTTTTCAGCAACTGTACTCGCGTTGCCAGAAGTGCATAGTTGCAAAAGGGGAGTACTTATGTGTAAAACTTGATAACAAGATATCTAATCCATCAGTAACACCAGTTTCCGAACTTATTGATCGTACTAGTACATCCGTCACTCCTCAAATGCTGCAGGACACATGGAGTAAGGTAGAATACCGTCTTGACATTGTTCGGGCCACGCTCATGTGAAGATCTACTGAAACTTGGTGAGTTTTCCTAACAGAAAAGTAAAATCTGGTTATTCTGTTATTACAGGGTGCGTAAGGTATTTGAGGACAGATTTACGTCAAGAAAGAAACAGATATATAAGTCGAGATAATAACTTTATTATCGAAACATATCATGAGCATACAAGAAACCTTCTTGTTATATGGCTGTTCAATGAATCTACCTTCAGCTCCTATAACTGCTTCAATGCGAGATCGAAACCGTCGGCATGCGCGAATGAAATGGTCATTGTTCATATTGGTCTTTAGGTTGGTCCTAACAATAAATTCGGGTGTTTTGATGATGTCAGAGCGTGAGGCATGCTTTTTACGCTTTGTTACTGGTGCAACATTGCCATCTTCGGTCTCCAACTCCTTCCGCAGTTTGTGGACAAATCGTGATATCTCAAAATCGCTGTGCTCTGCCTTTATTGCCACGATTACTGCATGTCTCTTCATGATTTGTGTTACTTGATGGTCCGTCATTTTGCTTTCCGGAAACGGAAAGGACATACAATTTACTATAGTGCAGCAGTAGCCAAACGAAGGTGTGTCCTCAAATACCTTACGCACCCTATATTAGGATAAGAATTATTAACATTGGTAATAATTCTGTCGGACATCCTGCATTGTGCCTGTGCTACTTTTTAAAAATAGTCTCAAACCATCCAATAAACAATCCTTCCATAAATTTAGTCTCAAATCTCAGAAAAAGCGTAATGTAACGCGAGACTCCTCGGTAACGCTGCGTAATGATAATCAACCCTACTCTTTTCTTTTAAATGTTGCGTAATTTATGGACGTTCCCCTAGTTAAACAAAAAGTTTCCTTTTTGTGCTAATCATTTCTGCCAGATGGAAATATGGAGGCTTGTCGAATTTGAGCATCCTCCTCAACCAACCTTTGTATTGCGGTATTATCTTTCTTGATGTCGGGAAGCCTTTCACCAATTTTAGCATGATGGACATGACTACAAATGGCACTACAGAAGTTTGTAGCCACGGACAAGATAAAAGGTTTAGAACAAAGATTTTTATAAATCTTTTTCAGAGCTATACACAGATTCATCCGATTAAACCAATCAGAATAGGCTGTTTCCAGTCGACTCCGTAAACACTTGAAATTGCGTCTATATACAAGGTGATTCAAAAGTTACTGTGCAGTGCTGGTCGGAGGTGGCATGTGTTCTGGCTCAGTACGCAAAAACGTCTCTTGAAACAGCTGCCGAACCTCAACTGTGTATTTGCCAGCGTTTTGAAACGCATTCTCCACTAGAAACAAACGCTGTTTCGTTGTCAGCACCATTTTGCTATTACCCCATCTGTATGCACTACTACACAGTTGTGACGTTTCAAGTGTTGATTTAAATAAAATAAGTTTAGAGAGGATATAGTCTTTTAGACCCCATCTGTAATCATGAGATTTATTACTGATAATGTAGATATGTAGCATTTTTCTTGTGTAAAATGATTAGTTTCGAATAAGACAAGAATTATAAAATTGGATAAGATGATTTAGGGATAAGATGTGAAATGATAAGAGGGGAGACATTCTAGGCAGGATGTACCAATTTTTTTGAATTTTGATAGAATTCCTCTCGATTTTGTCTTTGAATGATTTGATGCATAGATGTGTTTTTTCAGAAACCAACGAAGTTTCTGTGATCAGATTTAACTGAGTTTGGGGAAATTTAGCATATCGAATTGAATTCATGTTTTTGCTTAATAAAAGGTGAAGTTAGAGTGAGGCCGGAAATGGCTTCCCTGTTTAAGGAGAATAGCGTGCGAATGCATTATGAGATCGCTACGATGCTGGCAATAGGGTGGAGGCAGCCCGCCTTCACTTTAACATGGAAATTTTTGTGACAAGCGGAAACTTTGGGGAGAGGGTTTGGAATCAATTGCAAGGTTACAGTGCAACTCCCATTGTAAGTCAAAAATTATTCCTAAGCTTCTCTTTCCAAAGCAGAATGAGAGATCTCATCAAGATTCATAAAGTAGGAGAATTAACGAGTGAGATGTCAGGTGTCGGCGTTTTTCGGGCTAACCTCAGTCAGACATATCCCGTCACGCTGAGCATCCCTCTCAAAGACACTCCTTACTGGTTTTATTGGAACAAAAAGGGAAAAGAGTTCCATCACGAAGAATTTATTGAGCCTACGAGCGTTTGACAAGAATAAGAAATAAGTGCGAGCCTTCAGTGTTATTTTGATGGTCCTGTTCATTCAGAAGTTAAGATGTTATGAAGACAATGTGCCCAGAGTGTTCAACGCATGTGATATGCATATTCTGATAGAAGTTTGCAGCGCAGACAACATAAGAAAGAAGAGTTATCTATTGAACTTGATGAGGACAGTTGGAGCAAGCGAAAAGACTCGCTCATCAATAGATCCAAGTTTTCCAGATGTGCGACGTTGTTCTGCAAGTGTGTGCTAGTGATTTTATTTGTTGCTAAAGAGATGAAAGTTTTCATATTGCCTGTTCCTTGTGTTCTTGTGCTTATGTGTGATTTGGTGTGTGTTTGTGTGTGATTTGGAACAATCCTAAAAGGAATCAGGGGAATTAGCAGTTTGCTGAAAAGAAAGTGTGAGTAACCCTGTTTAATGAAACATATTTGTAAAACAAAAAGAGAACAGAAATAAGTTACGCTAGAGCTAAGAAACTGAATTAAGATTTTATAGGGAGGTAAAATTTCTTACCCAGAATAATCTCAGGATGGTGGATGAAATAAACTTTCCATGACAGAGAAATCAGTCTTAGAATGATGAGAAAATAACCTCTTTGTGTTTTTTTTTGATATATTGCTTTTTAATAAACATTCCTGTTTATGCATTTAGAATTAAGTAAATATCTTTGTGTAGGTTTAATTTTCTTCAATTCTTGATAAGCTCTATCCTTTCCTTTCTATAGATTAAGATTTATTTTTTGTACCTCATTGGTTTAAATATTATAATAAGACACCCACTGCCACTTTCTTTAAGAACCCAAACTTTGTCTCTTGATTGATCAATAAGTTTTCTTTGTTTGTTGAATGGTAGCCGTAAATAAATCAATAGAGGGTTCAGTTTTCCTGAATCTTGTTTATTAAAGAGATTAAAAGGTTAGGGGTACAAAGTTTTCACAGTAACTTTTGAATCACCTTGTACGATGTCCTCATTGCAAGAAAATCGAACTTCGCGAACCTCATTTTTATTTAGCGAGGAAACACGAAGAAGTCGCAGATAGGCAGATCCAGATTTTCACGATTTGCATTGGATGGCGCAAAAACTCCGCAGTCCGAAGCGCTAGATGAGCAGGAGCGTTATCCTCGTGCCACATCAACAATAAATATAGAATAAATACATGTATATTTATTCAGAAGAAATGATGGATGTAGAAAAAAAAGAAGGACGAGATCTGGATAAAAATAATAAATAATAAAAATTGAACACAGGTTGGTAACACTCTGTGGTCAATTTTCATTACTTATTATTTAGAAGAATATATCTTCACTCTCGGACACCCACACGAGATGCGCTCTAAAAATTTTTAGCCAAGAACGCTGCACGCATCCAATCAAATTTGTGTTACTTTTGCCAAATGCTTCACCCTATCATATGGTCGCGTGCAAAATTTGAGCGTGCAACGTTGCAGTGTTTTTGCGTGGCAAAATCCTAAAGCTCGCGCACTGGCAGATAGACGTAAAGCACAATGGAACTGAATCAGCAGGCATGGCGTGCTATGATTTCTATGTTCATTCCAAAGGCTTAGAAATGTCGGATTGTTTTGAAACTTTACAACAGACACTTCCTAGCAGAGCTCCAAGTAAAGCTGTAGCTTCGTCATGGTGTCGCGAGTTTAAGAGTGGAAGACGGTCACTTGAAGACTAATTTCGCAGTGAACGGCCAGCCGATGCAGTTACTCCGAAAAACATCTGTGCTATATCGGATATGATCATGAATGACAGTCGGGTAACCTAGAAATGCAAACATTCTCGGAGCGCTGGGAAGGTGATGGTGCAACTTTCTTCTGTTCTACTGGCCATTATGCCTTGAAAACGAAAAGACGGTTACAGCAAAGTGTTATGTGATATACTGCGTGCCAAAACTCCTAGAAAAATGGAAGGAGAAGCGCCCTGAGGCGGGAACAAGAGATTTGTTATGGCATCATAACAACGTCCAGCAGAGGCTGCCGTTAAGACAACTTAGTTGATGCATCCTCCCTATTCTCCAGACTTGGCTCAGGAGGTGCCATTTCGACAGTGACGATGGCGCCGTAGCAGCATACAATGACTACATTTTGGATCTCACTGCTCAGGACTGGAAAAATTACATGTCCGACTGGTGGAATCAATACAAATAGTGTTATTTCCAAATCTTTCTTGCATCTGCCTTTGACCTTTTGTCATAACAGCTAATATAAAATCTCCCTTTTCTAAGTTAGGATACTCTTTTAATAATTCTCCTAAAAGAGAAAAGTAAATTATCATGAAAATGTTTTTCAAAAAAGAAAATTAAATTATTGTATTAAAAATACCCATATTCAAAACTAACCAGTTCTATAGTATCAATTGTAATTTGACAGTATACTATTAGTAAATTATAAAATGGAAACAAACTACTAAGTAAATAAATTAGTAATTTCTGCAATAAGTAAATCATTTCACACAAAAAATAATCTAATCATACGAAACCCTCCCCCCAAAAAAAAAACAATTCTTTTATAGAATCGAATGGCTGATTCGTCTTTTGCTGAATGCTTACTAGTTGTTTACGTATTCATGTTTCTACACTTAGATAATCATTGGAATGGAAAACTCCATCAGGCTGAATATTGAAATCTCGCAAAATATTATGTAAATCCTTACGACGAATCTGAAATATAATAATATTCATTCAATATGTGATTTGTTAATTTAAATCTTTAGTATAAGATATTCATATCACTAATAATTACATTTATAATAAAATATAAATTACCAAATGTTTTCTTTCAAGTTTTCCATCAACAGAATTTCTGATCTCATCTAAAATTGATTTCACTGATTGTTTTTTTGCAAGTTTGTCAGCAAAAAGTTGTCTATCTATTTTTTTTATAGGTAATAATCCATGTCTGTTTCATATCCAACATGAGTCTTCGCATACTCAATTTCAACAAAATTCTGATTAATTGTCACAGTCATTCTGGCAGGACACGATGAGCCAATTTTAATAGAACCTTTAATCTTCATTGAGGGTTTTCCAGTTCTGTGAGAATGAAATGCTCCAGTTCGATTACAAATGAATGTAATTTTTTACTGAGATTTCTTTTCTTCTTCAATTTTCCATTTATCAAATTCTTCTACAGAAGATAAAACAAGGTGTTCATGCTCAGTATTTATTGCATGCACAGTGTGAAGGTGATTTTCTAAAATTATCAATTTAGATATCGGACAAGATAAATTTTTCACAAAATTAGGTGTCGCATGATGAACAGTTCGAACATGTGCATAAAGATTACTGCTTTTCGAAAAGCATTTTTCACAAATATCACATTTGTGATGATTTGTTGTTGAAACACTTCCCTAATAAATTTTATTTTAATTTAATTATTAAAACGTTGGTTTTTATTATATAAGGGTCGTACAAATGAAAACGAAAATTTGTGTGGGGAAAAAAAAGACGACGTGTAGGATTTTCAACAATTGCGAAACCCCACGTGCAAATTGAACAATAGGTTGCAAGTGTTGCATCACGTGAAAAAGAACGATAGCTCGCGTTTCGAAGCTCTGCGAGTGATCGCTTCGTCCAAACAACAAAATGGAGTCAACGAAACAGGAACAGAGAGCAGTAATTCGTTTTTTGATCGCAAAGGTTTTTTGAAGGTGATGTTGACCGTGTTTTTTGATCGCAAAGGCCCAATTTTACTGGACTTTCTTGAAAAAGGCACCACAGTTAACGCAGCACGATATGGAGAAACATTGAAGGCACTGCGCGCGGCCGTCAAATGCAAGCGTCCTGTGCAGTGACTGTTAAGATAATGAGACTGGACAATTTTCCCTTTTCCCATATTAAAATCTGTAACCGTTTTTATTGGTGGCTCCCTCTGGAAAATATTGCTCAAACTTAATGGGCTGTTATTATATGACGTATACCAGCTATTATTATGTGACGTGTACCTTTTCCAGTTGCTTCCATCCACTTCGTTTATATTACTGCATCTTTCTGTTCGTTATATTTATTAATTTTTATTTATATAATTTTATACAATTAATGGCGAAAAGGAACTTTCTTCTTTTGGATTTCCATTAAAGGAAGAAAGGTGAGCGAGAATTAATTTTTTTTATAATCACATAAGCAAACGATTCATACAAAATTTGGATGCACAAAATTTACGAGCCATTATCGTAACAGCAGAGATTTAAATATTACGTTAATACCAAACAAACCAAACCAACCTATTGTTTAATGAAGCGTTTATTGAAGTTTTTATTAAATTAAAAATAATAGCTAAATTTACGATAGACAGGCGGATAAAGTGACTCGGGAAAACGGCGGTGAAACGGGCCTTAGCCCTCGACGCGACTCCGGGGCTTGAGGCGGACACCGCTGTGGGAATCCACTGTACAAATGCAGGCAAGAGTAAAAAAAAATTGACGGAGGCTCTGGTGACTGCCAAAGCCGCGGGTTTTTAAGGCGTAGAACTACTACTGTATGTTATTATTGGTTACCGTTAGGGTGTATTTTTTGGCGAAAAAAAGAACAAAATTTAAAAAAAAAGTTACTATATTCAATCACATTACAATTTTGTGAAGAATGGGTCTGTGATATGAAAAGTAATAAACAGATGACAAAAGTTTCGGAGTTATATTTCTAGTAAATGACAGATCAATGTAAGTATTTCCCAATGTACTTGGATAGTTAGTCGGGACTATGTCTAAATTGAAATGATGTTTCAAAAATTCAAATGCTCCTTCGTTTCGTTTGGCATCTATATTAAAATCGCCCATCAATATCAAAGGCATATCCGCATCCACCTCAAACTCTTCATCTATTTGCTTGCAGATGTCGGTGTATTTCTTTAATCCAGAAAATAAGAACATTTTTAAATCTAAACGTGAAGTATTTGGATGTACATATATCGAGCCCAATATAAATTTTGAAGAACCATTTAAGGTAACGTCCACTAAAAATAAATCGCCAACTCCATATTCAATCATTCTCCGTCTTACATTTATGTGATTCTCGACAGGTTTACAGTCTGCTACACTATTTAAATTTCTATAAATTGCCATACCACTCGCTTTACGCTGCCCATTTGCTGTCTTAGATCGAAGAGTAATGTTCATGAATGCTTTTAATTCGAACCCTTGTATCTGAATCAGTCCTGAAGAAAGCCACGGCTGAAACGCGTCGACTCTATGTCGTAAAATCACTGTTGTTTTAAAGACCCATATATTTATATTTTTACAAACAACTAAGACCAACATGTTTGAAAACATATATTTTTTTAGTCAGATTTATTGTTTTGTTTTAAGAAATTAACAAAACTTCAAAGTTCATTTCTTAAAATAATTAATCTGCTTAAAATAATATATATTTTATTATTTTACAACATATTTTTAGTAGAAAACTAGAAGCGAACCCACCCGTTTGTATAATCGGGAAATAATCCATTGTTAGATTTTTTCTTTGTTGTGACAACGTCCACCGTCGCTGATTTTATATAAATGATGATGTACTGATTTCGCCGACAGATGACAGGATTTCATGATATTATCTTAAAACGCTCGTGTTTCCATGTTTTTATACCTAATGCACAGGTCTTCTTTATATTAAATGCACAGGCCTTTTCTCGTAGGCCATGGTTAGCTCCAATTAGTTCCAATACATCCCGCACACGTATATGCTGCAGCAGCGCCAATCCGTTATTACGATGGCGAGCATAAAATTCACTTAACTTTAATTTGCTATAACTTTTGACCCAGTGGCTCATTTGGTGAAATTTTTGCTTATTATTCAAGACTCAACTTTTTCTTTCCAACGAGATAATGACCATAGTTGTAGGATATAGTGATAGAAAGATATAGACTGAGATATGTACATCACTTTTTGAACGAAAAATCGCGTCTGAATTTTTCCTCGGCTGTACCCCTGATAGACGTAGTTCTACGTCAAAATAATGCCTCTACAAAGAGAACTGGTAATCCGTTGAAATTAACTGTATAATCATCACAAGTGACATGTTCCTAATGAATTTTATATTGCTTTCGAAAACGGATAGCTGTAGAAGTGTACCATCTTGATTTCGTATGAAATGCATGTGAAATTCAGGACGCTCAGGCGCTAGTGTCGCGCGCTTGTGTTAGCGCGCCCGAAGAAGTCGCTTTTCTGAGCGCGCACTTCTCATTTGGTCGACTGCGCTTTTCCGCTGTCCAACAACGGCACTCTTGAATTCGCGAGCGAAGTGGTGACGTTGAAGGCAAAATTGACGTCACTGAAAGCGCACACGCAAGTCGAACAACGCACCCCTTACAGAAGGAGTGCTTCTTCTCCACGACAACGCGCGTCCTCACACCTCGAAGGCAACGGTAGACCTCTTCAAAAAGTTCAAGTGGGAAGCAATGCAGCATCCATCTTACAGCCCTGACTTATCCCCATGTGACTTTCACGTGTTTGGGGATCTCAAGAAACATCTGAAAGGCCGCAGGTTTCAGTCGGAAGAGGTTTTGGAATGGTTCCACACGCAACCGAAAGACTTCTTCCAGAAAGGAATTATACGCCTTGTTACACAGTGGGATAAATGCCTTAAGGCATTTGGAGAGTATTTTTAAATTCCTTGTATACACTTTGGATAAAATAAATAATTTTCGTTTTCATTTGTGCGACCCTTATACTTTATATAAGAACTGGTTGTTTATATCATTAATTAATTAATGAAAATACTGTACCTCCAACTTTAAGGCTCCATCCGTTTCTGTTGTCATTATCTACTATTACTAAAATCCAAGCACTGTGATTTCTGTCCTTTTATAGACCTCCGTCCCTACAAGTCATACTCCGGAACCACTTCATAGTGATGTTATGGCCATGTAGGGGGCGAATGGTTTTTTTTTTTGTTTTTTTTTTTTTTATCCCAATTTCGGTTTTTTATTCATTTTTATATTTCTATGAAATAAATAAAAAAGAAATTAGTGTTTCTATATCAAGACCCTTTATTTCTTAGATTATAGATATCAAAAGGGGGGGAAGAACAGACAATTTTCGGCAAATTTTTGTTTGTACAATTTTCATTTTTAAAAATAAAGATAATAATCAATTTATAATTATGTAAATTGGAATATATTTTATGTATGTATAAATTATAAAGAGGTTTCTTGATTTAAGTTCACAAACACACAAAAAATCTTTTTTATTCATCTTCAGGGAATAAAAACGAATACGCAAAAGCAATCGCTTCGGAAATAAGTTTCTTGTTGACAGCCATGTTGCCTGAGCGCTAATGACAAAGACCCTTGAAATCGTCAAAATCGTTCGTAATAAAGCTCTAGATTAGGAAAGTACGGCAAACCTTTTCCGCGCCGCCCGCAGCTGCTGATTGGTAGAACGGCTGTCACGTGAGTTTGTCAGCCCTTGTTGGCCCAAACGCAGCGATAGATACCATTGAAATGCATGTGGAAGATGCAATTTAGATTAAATTTTTAATGAAATATTCGTTTATTGATCCTAAATTTTAATCCGAATAAGCAAAATTTCAGAATCCTTCAATCTATGCTCCTTGGAGGTTAATAAATTCGTTAAAATATCCGAAGAAGCAATAAGAAGCAAGTACGTTTATATTATAACTTTACCGAATGTTATAGAAATGTTGCTATGTGGAATTCTCAGACGATCAGAAAATATAATTTTTTGATGAATATAGTTCTTTTTAAGAAAATACAATTCAATATAACAAGGTTAAACTGTCTGTGAAATGTGGAGACAAAACTTGAAATAAAACGTCCATGTTATTTTCATCTTATTTTAGCGAAGTTAATTATCACTCATCATTAAACTTGAATATAACGTATGAAATTGTATAACGAAAATTTGATATTTGGGTGAAAAAAATATAGAAAACTAGAAGCGAACCCACCCAATTGTATAATCGGGAAATAACCCATTGTTAGATTTTTTCTTTGTTGTGACATACTCCACCATCGCTGATTTTATTTTAACAAGGATGTTGTGCCCGGCGCAACCGAGCAGAGGCATTAAGCAAGTTTAAACACCCATAGATTATACAAAATAAAATATATGTATTAACTGACATGTACATGTACTCATAAGCTTTCACCACATCCGCCACCAAATACGATCTATGTGGTGATTCCTGGGTATACTTCGTTCTTCACGCAAATTCCAGGTTCGTCTTCGTGTGCTTCGTAGTCCAAAAGTATCTTGATACGCTGCTTCGAATTCGATCTTGAGCATCCCACATATAGTTTACCGTGTGCGAAGACAGGCCGGGGTAAGTACAATCCCAAGTGGTGCACTGTTTGACCTTGAACCTTGCTTATTGTCATGGCAAATGAAAACTGCAATGGAAATTCTTGGCGACATAGCTGAAAAGTGCAGTCCAGATTTGTGTGTTATCAAAGGAATACGGGGAATTACCACAATCTCCTCAAAACGCGATCCAATGAGAATGGATGCCAGCAGGCAGTTGCGCTTGAGTTGGGTATTTGAAGTCGTGTACCATTGTACAATTCCTGGTTGCCATTGATATTTCGTAGAAGAATAATCGGTGCTCCAACTTTTAGACGTAGTCAATGTGGCAGCATCTCCGAGATCGTCAAAGTGTTCAAGAACTCTACGGGGAAGAGTGATGGTTCTAGCTCTTCTTGTTCTTCGATGGTATCAATTGAAAGATACTCGTGTGATTCTCTAGGAAGTTTTTCCACAACTTAGTCGTTGATCGCTTGAACGTTATCTTTGAGAGTTGTCAAGATCATAAAGTAGTTGTTTTCCGTGAATCGCTCTTAATTTCTCGTATACCACTTTGATCAACGTTGTATGGTTGGCTTTGGGCTGAACAAATATCTCTTTTGGAAACTTGACAAATCCGCGACCACAAATATTACAAGAATCGCACGTATCTTCTCCCATTAGAAGTAAAAAATCCGCTAAGTATTGTATTTCGCCAGCTGTGGATTCATTGGGTGCGTTCCGTACACGCATGTTTGTACTGATTCGAAGCCTGGTAAGTATGACTATTTGATACACGCATTAACCACTTGAGGCACAGTTGCGTGAGGAACAACAGGCAGCAACTGGCGAAAGTCACCTGAGAGGACAACAACTTTTCCTCCAAACGGAGTGTCGACCTTCATCAAATCTCGAAGCGACCTGTCCAGCGCTTCAAAGCCGTACTTGGTCATCATAGGCGCTTCATTCCATATGATGATTCTGGTTTTGCATAGCAACATCGGACGTTGCGATTGAATGGAGATATTACACATTGAAGTAGCATTTAGATCCAGGCCCAGCTAGAACATTGAATGCGCGCTTCGCTTGCCCATTAATTGAAGTGCTGCAGTTCCACTCGTTGCCGTTGCCAGAGTAATCTTGCCTCCCAACCGAACAGTTGCGAGCACTTTCTCAATAAAAAAGATTTACCGGTTCCTCCAGGACCGTCCAAGAAAAGTTGTCTCCCTTCCGGCATCTCGTCGCTTACCGCATTTAATAAATGGATCGAATACCACATAGTTGCTCTGGGGAAGGTGTACCAGTCAGGTGGACAATTGTGTGTGACTTGGCTTGCAAAGGAAATGTAAAAATGTTAGTCACGTAGATGTATGCAATAACCTTCCCAAATACGCGTTACTTGAATAGGTCTTTCTTGATCTCTTCAAGCTTTAATCTGACACAATGTCTGGACGATCTTGTGGTCTCTGACTTTCAAGTGTTCAGTTTTTTTTAATCTCTGGCCATTCAGGATTGCATGTCACGGTTACAAAAAGATCTGGTTTTCCATATTCGCGAACAATTGCCCATGGAGTCGTAATATTGTTTCCTCATGTAACGATTGCCGCCAGTAAATGTGGGTGGGAGGAGAATATGCTTTCCAATCTCCCTCAAATTTTCGTCTCGAGCCATTTGGCCAGCAATATTACGATACAGGTCGGATCGAAATGAATCCTGATGGGTTTTGATGAAACGAAGCCGCTGACGTTCAATCTTGACGTATTGCTCGACACACCATTGCTGAAAGAGACGCGATGATCGATGCAACAAAGAATTTTCAGCCTCTTTCGTGAAAAGTTGATAGGCATAGAAATCTCGGACTTTCATCTTGTCGTTACTGTATATTTGAGCACCATCTACGTATCGAACATTCGTAGACCACCCATATTCACCAAAACGGTACAGAAGTGGAAAATGGAGTGGATCGTAGGCTGGATGCAACTCTGAAATCTCACGAAGACCGCCCGATATTAGATGAAGGATGATACTGAGAGGACTGTGAGCATTGTCATCAACTCTAGGCATCAATTCGTCAACTCTAGGCCGGGTGTGTGTTCACAAATCTGTTCCAGGGGTTTCATGAAGCACCAAACGTAAATCTTGTCCTCTTTGAGCGAAATCTCCTGTGGCAACGAACTGCTGGACGAACGGATTGATGGAATGCAGAACGCGCTGGGTAGTACATACGATATCTCGGTCCAATCTATCTATAATGCCTATTCGTGTTGCCACTTGTTTCTCCATGTCTGGATCATAAACGTAGATCTGCGCAATTTTGGGTGGTTGGCCTTCTCTCGGCATCAGACTGCCGATTCAATGACAGATGCTTCCTTGAACACGGAATGTCCTTATTCCATCTCGAGCGTTTGCGTATGCCATGATACAGGTCATGAATCTGGGATTCGACCACAGTTGATGCAGTGCATGCGGAACCTCACCTGGAGGAGCAATAACGCTTTTCCGTTCTAACATATTGCCGAAGTTTCGCCCATAAAATTGAGAGAGCGGCAGTGAGAACATACAGCAGCCAAGTGGCCAATCGAGTTCATCGCAACACTTGCCTGGAAATCTTCGATACTTGCAACAGTAGAGTATTCCGTACGCCAGTGTACCTGGACTCTGCTACTTCGTTGTTGAAGCAAATTGCGTTGACGATTCGAAATACGTTTTCGGTATTTGCTGTCTTCGAGTAGCATGAGCCGCAGCGTCTTGTGCACGTTGGAGATTTACTTCAACTTCCCTCATGCGCTCTCGATGAGCGGCTTGAGCAGCTGCATTGCGTTCACGCGCTTCATGTTGGCTCTTTTATTCTTCTGGAGTTTTGGTTTCCTCTTGCGCCTTCTGTAGATGTCGTATATCCGCTCGACGCGTAGCCAAACGCCTTTATCGGTCCTGTCGACTTTCATACCCCGTTGGACTCGAATAGGCTTCTTTAACCTCCTCGATTGTTTGAAATTTTCGCTTCGTCGACGCCATAACCCTATTCATTACGAACCGTTATTAAAAGATTTTCGTTAATAAATAGTTATTACATGCATCAAACAATTATTGAGCTATTTTCGAATCTCCCACACGTAGAATTGAAGTAGATAACGACTTACTATTGGTCACTGGTTTGAACAGCCAATGAAAACTCCGAATTTGGAACTTTGAAAATTTTAACGAAATTGCGTGATAAAGCAGTTTAATCTTAACGGATATTGCGTGATAAAGCGGTTTAATTAATTTTAATTAACACTGTGTTATATTATTGTTAAAGAGAAATGAGATTTTTAATTGTTTACTTTGTTGCGTCACTCGCGTCACTTTCGAAGCCAACGAGATAACAAGGCCTGGAAGCGAAAAAATCACCTGACCATCGGGGTGCTAGCAACAATCCAATCTTCATTGTCTCCATCTTGGATGTTAACAATCAGTGTTTTTTCGTTTGTTGGAAACAATGATGGTTGGATTGTTGCTAGCACCCCGATGATCAGGTAACTTTTTCGCTTCCAGGCCTTGTTATCTCGTAGGCCTCGCGTTACTTGCCAATGAAAAGTCCGGATTTGCGTGATATGACTGAGGCCAACGAGAAAGACAGGCCTCGAAGCGGAAAAGTCACCTGATCATCTGGGTCGGAACAACAATCCAATCTTCATTGTCTCCATCTTGGATGTAAACAATGAGTGTTTTTCCGATTGTTGGAAACAATGAAGGTTGGATTGTTGTTCGGACCCAGATGGTCAGGTGACTTTTCCGCTTCGAGGCCTGTCTTTTTCGTTGGCTTCGGATATGACGGACTGACGAAGCACTATAAGTTTTTGGTAGATTTTTTACGTCAATATTATAAACCTCCATAAATGAATAAATTTCAAAATACATTGCATGTGTAGTTATTTTTTTGTAATTTTATTTTGTAATCAAACGGATAGTTTTTCCAAATTAGAATTTTTTAAATTTTCTATCAAAATATATTTATCAAAGTAATTTTTATATTTAAATCAAAAACTTAAATTTAATAGTTCCTATTTTATTAAATTATATTTGATATTTTAATAATTATAATTATACTTTTTTTTAATAATTTAATAATTTTTATAATTTAATAAAATTAAAATTGGTAAAGTGAAAATTTTGATATAAATATAAAAATTAATTTGATAAAAGTTTATTAAGTTATATTTTAATAAAAATTTATAAAATTATATTTTGATAAATAAAATTACAAAAACTACACACAATGTTTTTTAAAATTTATTAATTACATGTAAATCGTTTATTAAGGATAAATAAATAAAGTGAAACTAAACTAAAAACTTAATCTGGTTATCATTAAATTGCCTCAACGCTATCATTATTTATATGTAAAAAATTAAAATTGAAAACAAAATTTAAAGAAAAATCAATAGTTACCGAATTTACTGATTGTCAGTTATATTTCCAGACGATAATAATAAGAGAATTTGCGAAAAGGATGCATTTAGTTTGCCGTACTTTCCTAATCTAGAACTTTAGTTCGTAAACTACAGCAGCGCCCCCCAAGAGCTAAGCAGCCGAAGCGAACAGAGCAGACTGGGAGAAGAGCAAACATGCTTGGTGAAGGGGGGGAGGCATCGACACGCAATGACAGATTCTACGGATCTAGTATATTTGAAGGAAATATAGCGTTTCTTGAATTTAAGATGGTCTACGTCATTAATAATATTCATCCTATCCTATATTAACTATTCGAAGCGCAGATGAAAATGCTTAACACGTGGCATTTTTCCGCTATGCGATGGGAGTTCGCCATTTTGGTTCGATAGCTGAAAAGCCGAATTGGACTCTCCTCGCTAAGTGGCTTCCATCCTCCTAGCCTCCTTTTTCGTGGCTTCCATCCGCGAAGTTTACTTGGCCTCTGGAGTCGCGTTTAGGCAAATACTGGTACGACTCCCGCGTTAGTAGACTTTCATTGGAGTCGAAGTCGGCTTTCGCTCCGGTGTAAGTCACTTCCAGCCGTATAGTGATCCGGGCCTACGTGGCTCTACTCCTTTTAGAAGGAGAGTCATGGCAGAAACTAAATTACATATTATTGTCAATTTCCATGCAATGAGAATAAAATTGCTTTTAGCAATAGAAGAGAAATTGGCATTCCTGAGAATGAGAAACGATTTGAGAATCAAGAGGTAATGGTTATTGACTAAAAGTTCCTTTGAATGTCCTCATACTTGTCAGAATAATTATATAGTTCACTAAAAAAAAACTCAATAAATTTTTATTTTCCCCTCCCCCCCCCCCTTGAAAAAAAGTAAAAAATATCCGCAAAAAATCCCGATTTTAATTATTAAATTAATTATTAATTAAAATAATTAAAAACCGAATCTGTTAAAGGTGATTTAGGCGTATCTCTCACAGGAACCGAGTCTATAAAGGGGATAGACAGATAGCAAGCACTTGAATATATTAATAGTTGATGGGTGGATGTATGAATGGATTATTATTTTTTATTATTTTGTACATTATTATTATTATTATTATTGTCATTGTTTGGGGAAGCCAAACTCGTATCAAGTCCGAAAGCCAATCCCAGAAGCGGACCCAAAAGAGGGCCAAAACCCCAAGGAACTCAAATGCGAGGGGGGGGGAAGTTATGCACTCGTGGGAGTATTGATGTTTGGGTGTAGGAATTTCC
>JAHWFO010075848.1:14576-30390 GCA_023313115.1 Rhysida immarginata | reverse complement strand
TGTAAGTCACTTTGTTTTGCTTATCTACTAGTGTAATGTCTGGTCTGTTATGAGGGATAGTTTTGTCAGTGATTATAGCTCTGTCAAAATATAGTTTATGTCGGGGATATATTTATAGTAAGGAGTGTGAATGTCCCTTAGCTTGTGTATCTTATTATTATTATTATTATTATTATTTTTATTATTATTATTATTATTATTATTATTATTATTATTATTTTCTATTCTTAGTTCAAGTTAGCTCCAGTGTGCATTTAATTACCGTAATGTCTTTACTAATACTTACTTGCTCAGTCGTAATTTTAACAGTTTTCCTATCAATTTAACTTTTTTTTTTATTTTTGACTATTTTATACGTATTTTCATTAACCCCGCTTTGGGCTTTTGCCTGTTGGGGGACAACATTGGGCCTTTCCCTACGGTTTTTCTGGTCGGATTCTCCCGTTGTTGTTACGTTATTAGGAGCTTTAGCATAAAAGCTACTTATAAGAATGCGCCCTTGGTCTGTACGTTTATCCGGCCGTCCGTCCGTCCGCCGTTTGCACGATAACTTGAAAACGGATTAACTTTTTCAAATTCTGTTTTCAGAAATATGACCATCAAACTCTTAGCTCGGACGTATCAACTTTTCAGAATTTTTCGTGGACTCCTTCAAGT
This sequence comes from Rhysida immarginata, assembly GCA_023313115.1. Taxonomy (NCBI): domain Eukaryota; kingdom Metazoa; phylum Arthropoda; class Chilopoda; order Scolopendromorpha; family Scolopendridae; genus Rhysida; species Rhysida immarginata. Next base: position 29,733 of record JAHWFO010075848.1, on the reverse strand, counting down.
CAAATTCATGTGCTAAAACAGTGAGTGTAAAGAATTCAAAGATACTGGCATGTCATAACAATCGATTTGTCAAGAAGGAATATATTGTTACTTTCTGTTCATCTTTTAAGCATTATTGACATCGGCGCGCGCACGTGAAATCGCTTTGTCGACGCACGATTGCTCAAGTGCTCATAATCTATAAGCTTATTATTAAGGGTGCATTTACTTTTCAAATAGCAGCTAGCGCCACCAGCACCCGAAAGTGATGAAAATACCTAACTACAAGCATGGAAGAAAAGTATATGACTTCTAGCGTTCTATACGCTGTCCAAGGAAAGAAAAACTGGGCGTGTCTAATTAAATTTCCGATTTCAATTGTTACACATTGTTGCTAAGTAAAATTAACAATGTTTAACAATCGAAATTAGAAATGTATTTGGATATGCCCAGTTTTTCTTTCGTTGGACAAAGTATAGGCTTCTAGCTGAAAAGTATCTGCATCACTAACATGATTTTCTATGAATGAACCATTTTGAAAGTGGTTGAAATCGAAACAATGACACGTGCTCTAATAGTATCCATATGACACCCTCAAAAATTTCATGCTAAAATATGGGCATGTAATATATTCAAACGACTTGAAATGATGTGTCATGAATGAATATAAAATAAAATTAATGGTAATCGAAATTGTTTTCAAGGAACCTGGTTTAGTGGAACCATTATGGCTCATTGGAACTTTCAATTCTAAAATATGGCATGTAATACACTGATTGGAAGAAAGTAATTGGACACTTTCGATCTTAGACGTTTTGTCGAATATCTAGAAAACTACTTGACGAATTATCCTGAAATTTCAGGGGTGTAAAAAGGATGTTACACCTCATATATTTCAGCGAAGGTTTTCTCCCGAAGGCAAATAGTGGACCAGCAAAGAAGTGAATCAAAAAATAATGTTTGGAATCACCCTGTAAAAAATAATGCTTGAAATGCATTGTAGCTGTAGTATATGCTTAAGAGGCTTGTTTTACTTTTCTGTGTTCATTTGTATGAGAATAGCACGTATATTCATGGAGATATAAAGGTTTCTTTAAAAAGGTCGAAATGTTTTCGTAAGTTTTTTGTTTATAATACGCAGGATTTTCAACCCAATGCAATGCATTTACAAGAAACTTGACAAACTACAGTACAGACAACACCCTGCAATCAGAATAGAAAAATATCAAATATTTGATGAAATATGAGCATTTTTATTAAATAATGTTTAACTGCGCATGCGCATGCGTTACCAAATTGTCTTTTGCATAATTTATTAGCCAAATGTATAGAGGTACTCTTATAAAAAGTCCAAGCAAATATCGTGAAATTTGAGAAAGATATCGCCGATAGAATGAGTTGAATATCAATGCTAAAATATTGTATGAAATATATCAAACGACTTGGAATGATGTGTCATGAATGAATATAACGTAAAATTAACGATAGTCGAAATTGGTTTCAAGGAACATGGTTTAGTGGAACCATCATGGTTTATTGAAACTTTCAATGCTAAAATATGGCATGTAATATATCAAACGACTTGGAATGAGGTGTCATGAATGAATATAACGTAAAATTAATGATAGTCCAAATTGGTTTCAAGGAACCTCGTTTAGTGGAACCATTATGGTTCATTCGAACTTTCAATGCTAAAATTTGGCATGTAATATATCAAACGACTTGGAATGATGTGTCATGAATGAATGTAATGTAAAATTAACGATAGTCGAAATTGGTTTCAAGCGCACCCCCCAGAACCCCCCTCTAACGAACTGTAATATAGCTCCTTTTTTATTCAATCACAGTAGATGGCTAAGAAGTGATGGTTAAATTAATAAAAATTCTATTTACGTTGCTCGCATGATCAGACATCGCGCGATGTGCGGATAGTGAAGATTAACTATATTTGCTAATGTTAACATAAAATTGAAATATAAAAAAATATTTTTTAACAAACTGGGTATTATTATAATTTTTATTACCATCACGAACTACCATAAAAATTACCATTTTGTTAGTTTTTTTTTTAAAAGGATATATAATTCCAAACCTTTACTATAAATTAATACTCATATCTGTTATTCAATTACCCCGCCAGAGACCTCACACGTCGGCCAGCTGGCCATACAGGCTCCTGGCCAGGGCTCTTTGTAAATCAATTCTAAATAAATAAATAAATAAATAAATTATTTTTAATAAACGTTATTTTTTAAATACACAGGTTAACAAGTCTTTAATCGTTACTAAAATTAGCTACATGTTGAATGTGGCCTCCACCATTTACTGAAAGCAGGTTACACCGGAATACTGTGTCTAATTTCGTATACGAATATTGCATAGAGCGCCAATCCATGCTGGTGGTGACCTTTTGAACTAATTTTTTTTTTTGGTGGGTATGAACATCCCATGCCCTCCTGTATAATATTACTAAGTATTATAGCTTTCGGTCCAGTAGTTTTTTTTTTATGGCCATGTCAAAATGGAACTTTAATTATAAAGACCCTGTACATTTAAAAATGTTCAAAAAAGGATTTCATTTAATTTGCATCAATAAAATATTCAGGCCGTGAGAATGCTTACATAATAAGATTTTTTTCAATTCAATAATTCTTTTCTTCATTTAATTTTTTTTAACAATGTGCAACACGTGCACTCCAATCTTCAGCTAGTCACCCTGATCTGATGATATGTTTTTATTTCACATTTATGATAGTGTTTACTCAAATAAATTAAACGTTATACACACCATTAAGGTCACCAGAGTTTGTTTTATCAACATCTGTTTTAAAACTATTTTCAACACAGACGATGTTGGTTTTATTTTGTGCATTTGGAGGAGAACGGAACAGCGGAGCAAAAGAAATCCAGGTTGAAATCCATGCATTATGATCGATTAGTTACTTCCGTAACCATTTCGAGCCTAGTTTTAAGCTCTCTGGTAGAGCCCATGGAAGAAGTAGAATTCTATAATAATCGTAATATAGAATTCTTTATGGTAGAGCCCATGTAGCCATATTGTATTTGAGACGCAGCCGACCAATGGTCGCAAAAAGGAATCTTCGTTCGAATAGGCAAGATTCGTCTGTGAACGGAGAAATTAAATTCGGCTGCCCTCGAGTTAACGTGCAGAGAGACTACATACTAAAACAATTTTTTTTTTTATAAAAACACAGTAGAGGCTCAATTAATAAATTTTTTTGAATATAAGCTCTTTGGTTTCTACTTTTTAATTTTTTTTTTTAAAAACAGAATTATTGTAATTGTAAACTTTTATTTTTTAAATTTTGTTTTTCTTTTCATAATTTTTTATTTTTAATTTTAAATTGTGTTTCAGAATTATTTAATTATTATTATTTTTTGCATATTTTTCATATGCTCTTACGTTATTTTTAATTTTTAAATTTTTAGGGTTTTCTGAGATGGATAAAAAATATTTTATTGTTTCAAAAATAATTAATAAAAAAATTAAATATTCAAATATGGCACATTGTGTACAAATTTTTTAATCCAAAAATCGAAAAGTAAAGCAATTGACAACTAATAAATAGAACATGGTCCCTTGGTAATAACATGTTCATTCGGTTTCGAAGTGGGCTCCTTTGGCGGCGATACAAAGCCCCAAATGTGTCTTGAAATTTTCAGCAATGGGCCGCAAGTCGTCAGGCGACAATCGATCCCAATCTTAGCGCAGGGACTTCTTCAGCGACTCCAAACTGTTGTGGCGTTTAGCACAGGTCCTGGCTTCCAATATCGATCATTGCCGAAATGCTGCCGAGCCCAAGGAAGTACCACAGCCTCGAGAATGTCACGACGGTAAACTTGTTGGTTGATTGTGACTCCTTGGTCCACGAAAACGAGGGGTGTCTTGCCACTGGTGCAAATTCCGCCCCAGACCATCACAGACTGCGGATTTTGGCGACGTTCGATGACTGTGGAGGTGCCGGGTGCCTCTGCCGACCACACTGTCATTTTGGTGATTGTGTACCTGCTCCACAGTGAAGAGCTTCTCGTCTGTGAAGAGGATGCAGCTTCCATTTCTCACCTGCCGCCTGATGCTTGAGTTCGCGGCATTTGTGGAGCCGTACGCGCTTGTTTTCGTCTGTGAGGAGCTGCAGTTTCTGGAGCTTGTAGGGTTTGAGTTCGAGTTCCTCTGTTGCCATTTTCCGCACCGATTTGCGGTTGATTCTGGCCTCACGAGCGATTTGTCTCATTGAGACCTTCGGATTTCGCTGGACTCGCTTTTTGATGATATTGCGGTTCCTGGACGTTTTGGTGGTACGATTTTTTCCTATTCCTGGACGGCCGCCTTCATGATCAAGTTCTTTGAACAGTTCGACCACTTCGGAGACGACGTCTGCCAACATTGAGCAAACGAACAATTTCACATTGACGCTTTCCTTGACGAAACAGCCCCAGAATAGCACTGAGTTTGCTGACATTTCAAAACACACATCAATTAACTCACAATAAGCTGAAACACGGACGACTTGCCCAAGAATATGCAGTGATTGCAATGAATTAAAAATTATTTGGTGGCGCTTTAATATATTCGCGCCTGGACGCGTCCATTTCTGTTGCCATAATTTATTGTCACCCTGTATTTCTGGTGAGTGTATAAAAATTTTCAAAATTTGAATTTTTAGAAAGGATTAAAGCTGATATTGATATAATTTTTAGTGCTGGGGGTAGGGAATGGATCACCTGTAGTATTCAGTTTTCTTCATTTTTACATATTTTAGCAAAAGCATGGGTTAAAAATAGAATTGAAAATTCAAGATTAAAAAGAATAACATAAAAAATAATTTAAGCATACCTTTAAAATGTGCAATGAAAAGTAGAAAATAATTTTTTGGTTCCTCTCATTAAAATAGGAATTCATCAAAATAAAAAAAAGGTAGCGTGCGTTTAATATTAAAATTTAAAATGAAAAATTTACGCTCCGCCAAAAATTTTGCCTTTTTATAATTTTATGAATTCCTATTTTAATGAGAGGCACCAAAATTATTTTATAATTTACAATGTAATTTTTAAAGTAAAAATGTATACTTAAGAACTTTTCATTTTTTGATATCAATCTTCGAGCATAGTCCTTTTATTTCTGAGCTCGAAGGTCTCAACCTGGTCTCAATCAGGGCGGCAAAAGAACTTCCTTTGTTGCGTGATGTCATCATATACCATCGTGAGGCTAACGAGAAATACAGGCTCCGGCACTGAAAAGTCACCTGACCAAGATAGGTCTATTAACAATATAACATTCATTGTTTCCAACAAAGGAAAAAATACTGACTGTTAAAATACAAGATGGAAACAATGAAAGTTACATTGTTAATAGACCTATCTCGGTCAGGTGACTTTTCAGTGCCGCAGCCTGTCTTTCTCGTTAGCCTCGATACCATCGAGACCAAGGAGAGACATACCATCTATTATTAAAAATATAAGTAGTAGCTGTGTTTGTGTGTGGCAACAATGAATTAACTCAACAATGACCTTTTTTAACAATAATTCGCTAATTATTTACTTTGCTAAATTAAATAATTATTTCTCTGGTTACTAAATTAAATACGTTTAATTTTCAATTATTCTCAATATTTGAATATACAAACTTATTGGAGTAATAATTTCTTAGCGAGTGGATAGCTTGATCAGAAGAAAAATGGAAAGGGTTTTTGCCAAAAGATGCCGCCACACTCGTTGTCAACACGCATAGAGTATTTCCGCAACCTTTCCTCATTCTATTACTGCTTCGTCGTATTTTTGAAAGAATAAGTGTCTACGTGTGGATTTATTGAATAATTAACGAAGGTAATTTAGTAGCACATAATTTAGTATTTGATCAATTAACTGTTATATGCGAATGAACTCGATCAGGATTGAAAGAAAAGCTAACAACTATTTCGTTTGTGTGTTTATTATGATAACATTTGGTTGCCAGTTGGCGTCATTTGATCTCCGTGCTGCTAATGTGACATTTCTATATCCTTCACGTCTTTGGAAGTAAGGTAAATGTCTTTATTTGCATGCATTAAATATGCCCCAGTTCATTGTTACTCTAGCATGGTTTCTCATGAGTGTAAAGAGGAGAAACGCATCGTAAAATAAATCACAAAAGGGAAAACGAGAGCAGCGCCATTTCGCAGTCCCGCCGCAATGGCAGAAAGTTTCACTTTTCAATGGAGGCTTTATTAAAAAAAAAAAAAAAAAAGAGGCGCTTCATCATAACTTTTCCTTTTTATTTTAATGAATGTATGATTTTTATTTCATTTAAAGCCAAGTTTTAATTTTGCTGTTATGACAATTTATATACCCGAAATAATGAAAAAATACATGTACATCAATAACATTAAAGGAGTACCGATTTTTTCCCCCTTGGGTGAAGGGGTTGAACCAGGGAGTAAAGAGAAGAGGAAAACAGAACTTCCACTCTTTCCTCTCTGGTTGAACTCTTAAACATTTCCACACCAGGTAAATTAGGAAGAATTTTTAAGGTGACCAGATTAGAAAGCTGGAAACCGGTGAAGGGGGCAATATATAATTATTATACGAATTATAAAAACGCTTAGAAATAATACAGTACAAATTCATAATGAAAATTCGAAAAAAAAAATATTTGGGTTTAGTTACTACTTGATAATCAGTTGTTGCAATTCGCACTCTGCTCTCTGGGTACTCTAGCAGAGTCTTGAAACAAAACTTGGCCATTCATCACTTTGGGTAGTCTAACAGTCGCAGTTTCTTCTATTGATACGCTTGCATCGTCGAGGGCCGCCTTGGAACTTCGATGAGTACTTGATCATTCACCACAATATATAATAAATATTGCACAAAAATTTATATTGAATTCGTATGATATAAATTTTATTTAAATTGAGTATATTGAGACTAAACTGAAAATGTTTAATTAAAGAGGAAGTATGTTTATGCGAATTTTAATGAGGGCTTTTCTGCTTTTAAGTATTTTATTAGTCTGTACAGAGGGATCGGCAAAGCGGCGCCCAACAGCGTCATGTCCCCCTGACGCATTTCAGATGCGCCCTCACTATTATAGAACGCACATACTCCCCGTTCTTTACCATCTTGTGTTATGTACATTTTTTGTTATTATATGCATGTTGAAACTTTAGTTTGTATAAATGTAGATGTTTCAAAACCAGCTCTTCCTTCACAACATTGTGATTAGAAAATTAAACTATGCGCCCTCGTTGGTTTTTAGCATTTTTATTCGCCCTTAGTAACAAAGAGATCGCCGCCCCTTGCTGTACAGTCGTCATCAAAATTTACTTTAGTTACTAGTATCGCTAGTACGCCATAAAAACAATTTCTATAAAAAATATTGAGTGGAGTCAGTACATGACTTTTGATTGCTGGAATGAATGCTACAGCCAATTCTTTGTTTTTAGAAAACAATCAATGTCTTTTAAAAGGCTTAACCAAATTTTTAAAAAAATAGGTCTGTTTAAGTGCCCCTGTATGTATTATTTTTTACAATAAAAAATTAAAATCTTTTTCTCTTTGAGGGGAGGGGGGGGGGATGAGGATCAATTAATATCTCCAAAATGGCTCATCGTTGGTTGGCAAACAAACTATTACAAAAATTATTCGAATTTCTTGATTTTAGTTCGTTTGTATGAATGCTATAGCCATTTCTTCATTTTAAGAAGAAAGTTAATATCTCTAAAAAGGTTGATCAATTGTCATAAATATACGTCAAGGCACAGTTTAATATACCCTCTAAGTATTTGGTTCTGCTATTTGCATTTTCAGAGGAGTTAGCTGCATAAAGTTGGCCACATACATCTAAACGTACTAACATACGTAGAGACGGATTTTTTTTCAAAATTTCAATACATTTTCTTGAAGTCCAATTTCGTAAAAAAAAAAAACACAAAAAATAAAGTTTTGAGTCGTGGAAACGAACGTAAAGGACACTTTGATGGGCCAATAATCAAATTAACCAATTTACATCAGACGAAAACTTAGTTAATGGAGATATGCAAGAGCATTTTCTGAACATGGATTTTTTATATGAAGCTATGAATTAATAAGATATTGCACAAAATATTGTTACAGACACGCCTACAACTGTTGTAACAAAGTTGAAATTCTATATAGTATGCATAATAAAATATACTTAATTTATATCCTGTGTTAGTTTTTATTTAATTGCATTTATTATGAATTTATACGGCTTTATACTTCATTATTATCATGAACATTGATTATGTTTATTTATTATTAATACTTTGTTCGAAACCTTCATTATTACAGCAGTTTTATTAATTGTAATAAATTGTAATTGTAACTTTTCCAAGTGTGTAATATTAATTGTAAAACCGGCGATAAGATTACATGAAATAAACTGCAAAATAACCAATATAGAGTGATGCGAGCAGAGCAGAATGAGTAAATATGCTTGGAGAGGGGGGGTGGAGGCATCGATACGCATTACGTCATGTGATCTAGTATATTTAAAGAAAATGTGGTGTTTCTTGAATTGGAGATTGTCGGCGTCATTCATGATATTCATCCTATCTCATATTAGCTGCTCGATGCGAAGATAAAAGTGCTTAATATGTGGCATTACTCTACAATGCAATGCGAACCCTCCATGTTCGCTCTTCGACGGAGCGACTAACGTAATTTCTTGACCAATCAACAAGCGGGTCATTTCCTTTCTCCCGGCGCAAAAAGGAGAGTGATGTGAGAGTGACCAGATTCCCGGATTGTGCAGGACAGTGCCGGATTTCAGTGCCCTGTCTCGCATTAGTAAACATCCCGAAAATGTCCCGGGTTCAGCTAATTGTCGCGATTTATGATTTTAAGCCGGCCTTGTATGAGAAAATTGACGCAAACCCCTTATTCGAGTTTACTAAAAATAGAACCAATCACGGTACGCGAAATTGCACTCACAAAACCCCACCCCTTAACAAGCTGTTTGCAATTCTTTGAGGTGACGCTACAATTGAGAATGAAAGCTCGGAAAATTTAACAAAGCTACGTTGAGAAATATTGTGGAGTGGAAGGTGTGGAACAAAGCGTCAGCTTCACAAAGAATTGATGAAGGAGAATTCTCTGAAAATGATTTTTTGACGGAATGTCGAATATAAAATTGTATGTAACCCATGGTGGAAAGAAAGGATGGTGTGTTACGTACATCTCGTGACGTCATGTGGATTGCACGACCGTTGTAAAAGGACTTGCGCGATATGTGTCGCTCGTATAAAATTTAATATTAAAATGTATTTAATTTTAATTTTAGCTTATCATTTTCTATTATATTCAAGACTGCCACCTAATAGTACGTATTTAAAATATTAACTATGTTGTTTCTAATTGTTATTTGCGTTAATATTTAAAAATAGAAGGTTTTTAAAATTCATAAGGCAGAAAGGATAATACAGTATTAGAAACTTTTTTAAAAATCATTTTTTAACTGATAGAACCTTCAAGATAATAAAATATTAACATGGACGAACGAAATTAAATATAATGGTCAGGAATGCATTGGTACTGTGTTTTGCAATTCACATGAGTCATGCACACAACGGTGCGTAATTTAGAATCAAAATACACACACGATCCTTTCTTTCCACCATGACGTAACCGTCGGAAAAAATTCACAAATAATCGGAAAATAAAACTGATATTGATGTAAAATGGATTGGCATTTAAAAATAATTCATCTTCCTTTTTAAAATGTGAAATCAATTATTGAAACATCTTTGTGCTTACTGGGCATAAATGCAACAGTAGAATGTGTTGTTTTTTTTTTCAGTACGAGGGGAAGTCAGTGAGTCACAAATGGTGATTTAAAACATACTAACTTGTAAGTGGGATAGGATGTGAAACACGGCTAGAGTTGCAAGCTTTTGTCTTCTTATCTCTCAACATAATTCTCCCTGTTGTTAATGCTTTTTGTCCCATTGGTGTTCTAGTCCTTCCATACTTTCTCAATAGAAAACTGGGCTTTGCTGGCTGAGCCAGTTTTGCGCTTCACTTTCAACCTCCTCGTCATTTGCTTTTTTTTCCGAGCGATTTCCATCTCTTTGGCCGCTCAAAAACTATCTTTGCGGCCAACGTTTTGTAAATAACAAATATTCACTGAAAGTATTTAGCTGTTCTAGTTTTAATACAACTTGTAAGTGTACGTGGAGAATTTCTTCAGAGTAATAATCTGACAGATGGTGATAAACGTGAGTAAATTTGACTAGTTTCTTTTTTTCTTACTGGCCGTACGTTTTTATACAGAAGAAGAAAACAACACGGAAGTGTCAAAAGTGATGAGATACCTATTCTGTATCGTGTAGGACCTCCTCTTGCCCGATGAAGTTCAGCTGTTCGACATGGCATGGACTCTTCCAATCGGCGCAAGTTCTCTGAAGAAATTTCAATCAGCCATGCTGTCTCGAAGCTGCCCATAATTGCGTGAATGTTATAGGTGCAGCTCTTGTGCACGAATGGGTCATTCGACAATGTCCCAAATATGTTCAATTCTAGGTGGCCAATTCGTTCGTTGGAAATGTTCAGAATGCTCCTCACACAAGTCGCGAGTAATGTTGGCTCGGTGACATGGTGCATTGTCCTCCTGAATATCCCATAGTTGTTAGGGTACATGAATGGGCTATGGAGGGTTCCAAAAATGATCAAGCTGCTGGACATAACGATTCCTAGTCAGTAGTATTCCAATTTGATCAGAGGACCCAACCCTGCCATGTAAACAGGCCTCACACCATGTTGTAACCGCCACCAGCATGCACAATACCTTCCAGACAACTTGGATCATGGCCTCATGGGGTCTGCGCCACACGCGAATTCTACCACCAACATGAATCGTGACTTATCGGACAAGCTACACTATATGATCAAAAATATCCGGACACCCCTCACAGATCATCGATTGGCCCAATGTCACATGATAATGACTTGCACATCATTTAAATAGCTTCCCACACCTTCAGACACAACTCTGCTTGGACATTGGCAAGAATGGGTCGTTCGGCAGAGCTCAGTGAGTTCCAACGTGGAACCATCGTTGGATGTCACCTATGCTGCAAGTCCATGCGTGACATTTCCAGCCTTATTCAGATACCCAAGTCAACAGTAGGCGATGTCATTATGAAATGGAAGACCCGGGGATCAACAACAGTTCAACAACGAACCGGTAGACCCAAGAAACTAACGGACAGAGACCGTCGAGTGCTTCGTCGTGTCACCCGCAGCAACCGGAAGTCCTCGGCGGAAAAAATTGCCACAGAGTTTCGAAACGCCTCTGCAAATGATGCCAGTACCATGACAATTCGTCGGGAACTGCACACGATGGGATTCCATGGCCGTGCTGCTGCCCACAAGCCCCACATCAGCAGGGTCAACGCCAAGCGACGTCTGGAGTGGTGCAAAGCCCACAGAAACTGGACAATGGACCAATGGAAACGTGTAATGTGGACAGACGAATCTCGCTACACACTCTGGCAATCCGATGGACGAGTTTGGGTTTGGCGCATACCTGGAGAACGCTTCTTACCTGAGTGCACAGAGCCCACAGTCAAGTTCGGAGGAGGAGGAGTCATGGTGTGGCGCTCATTTTCATGGTACGGACTGGGCCAGCTCGTTCCTGTGCAAGGAATCATGAACTCCGACCGTTATCTGAATGTTTTGGACAACTGTGCACTTCCAACGTTGTGGCAATTTTTCGGAAACGGGCCATTTCTCTACCAACACGACAATGCTCCGTGCCACAAAGCGAGGCGTGTACAGCAGTGGTTTGCGGACTCAGGGGTCGAAGAAATGGGTTGGCCGGCACAAAGTCCCGACCTCAATCCTATAGAGAGTCTGTGGGATGAATTGGAAAGACGCTTGCGGGCCAGATCACATCGGCCAACTTCTGTACCTGAACTGATTCTCGCTCTTCGGGAGGAATGGAGAAACATTCCGGAAAGTACCTACCAACATTTGGTGGAAAGTTTTCCCCGAAGGGTGGAAGCTGTGATTCGGGCAAAGGGATGTGCAACGCCCTATTGATTTCCATGAAATCGTGGCTAGAGCGCAAACGTGCATGTGTCCGGATATTTGTGATCATATAGTGTATGTGTTAAAATTGGACGGGTTCAAATCTGGAAAACTTCTAGAGATCACACGATCATCTCCAAAGTTGGCACGAAGCAGTTCCTTCACTTGTCGACCAATATCAGGGGGTGCTCCATCTTGCATGAAGACAGTGGTTTACAAGCATCGTCGTTCTCGCAAGGCAGGAATCACATACTGTGCAAGAAGTTAACAATACCGTGCACTTGTCACAGAACCTCATTGTGTCAATTCCTCAAAGAAAAAGGGGCCTAGAATATAATCAGCGATGAATCCACACAATGCAGTCACTTATTCAGAATGTAATAATAGCTTTTCATGCACGACATGGGGGAACGAGGCACCCTATACCCGGCAGTTCTGCTTGTTCACTGCGCCTTCTAGGGTGAAATGTGCTTCGTCTAACCATAGAATGTTCCATGGCCACGGGTCATCAACAGTCATCCTCGCAGAAAGCGATAAACAAAGTCAGCGCATTGAGAGGGATCTTGAGGTTTTAGCTGTTGCGCCAGATGGATCTTGTATGGGTACCAGTGCAGAATGAACCGTAAGACCTTTCACACTGTGAACCATAGAATGGACAATTCGCGTGCTGTTGCTCGAGTACTTGTTGCAGAATGTTGAGAAGAGGAAGCTCTGTCCACCATTGCAACAGCCACGTCCTCAACAACTTGATCTGCTATCTTGCGCCGTCCTCTTCCTGGTGCGACAGCCAAATCGCCAGTCGATTCAAATTTCTTTATCATTTTTCGCCACCCAGTATCTGACATGTGCCCTTTTCGCAGTCCTTTTAGACGACGATATGCTCGCAATGCAGCTAGACTGCTATCATTCTGGTAAAACAGTGCGCGTTCTTTCTTGCTTAAAACATGATCTTTCGTGAAAGCTTTCACTAAACATAATGTAATGAATGGATCAATCCATTACATTCTGGATATGTTGACTTTCTAATTTGAATAAACTTTCTGCTAATAAAGCCGATATTAAGAACGAACATATACCTAAAAACCTTGCCTGCTTGTTTAAAACAATAAAACTATTTTTAAAATCTCCATTTGTCATTTTTAAAATCCCTATTTAAAATATTTTTCTTTCCGGAATTTTCTCCCCCATGGTCTGAATAGCATACATTTCAATTTGCATCACAATCGGTTCATTAGATTGGTCTCTAGAGGGTTCTGAGTAGGCGAACTTATTTTATAACCACCCTGTACATGCAACAAGTGGTGGTGAAAGCGATTAGCTGTGCTGAACAAAATACAAGGTGATCCAAAAGTCAGGAAAAACTTTAAAATCAATAATTCGCACACTACTGTAGATACAAAAGATTCTGTTTGCACAGAAACGATTGAAATTAAGTCGGATTTTTTTTTCCAGGAAAAAAATTGATACTAGAATTGTTCTGTTTTTGACCAACAGATGGCGTGCCAGGTTACAGACATCTAGAGTCACTGTATTAGGAGAGTATGGACAACTGCATGCGGCAGCCATTTTGTTGCCCTTTACCCACTTTTCACAAGTGTTCATCACGTTTGTCACGTTTATTTCATTCATTGTTTTACAATATTTATTAATTTATATTTATTTTTCTAATTTATTAAACATAATTTATTTTTTATTTCAAATAAATAATTTTAATTATTTTATTAAAAGCAATTTATTTTTTAAATTACTATTTTAATAAAAATTGACGAATGAGTAAAAAAGAAGGTCGAGAGACAAGAAATTTTGAAATTTCAGTCTTACTACTCTATTTTCAATTTTTAATTTCTAAAAAGAAATTAATTTTTTTATTTACTAATTATTATAAAACAATTAAATTTTTTATTTACTAATTTTTTTAATTATATAAAAATCTTCCTGAATTCAAATATTGACAATATATTTGATGACCCAACAATAAATTTTTTATGTTGTTCAGTTGATTTTTATTATTGGGTCATCAAATAAATTGTCAATCGTTATAAATGTTCAATATTCGAATTTAGCAGTAATTTTATATATATTATATTTTAACCCAATTTTGAATGTTTTAACATATTTTTTAATTAATTTTTTTATTATTTCTTTAGTAAATCAATTTTTTCTAATTTATATTATTAATAATGTAAACTTTAAGGCCCGTTTGAAAAAAAAAAATTCTGTAAAAGCAGGAATGTTTTTGCTTAAGAACATAGAATCAAATGAACAAAGATGTAAATATATATAACACTGAATTTTATTTATTTTGAAGCCCTGTACCTACTTTTCACAAATACTCATCACATTCATCACGTTGTTTTTTTCATTCATTTTTTTTTTTTTTACAATATATATTAATTTATATTTATTTTACTATTTATTATAAATATTATATTTTTTATTTGAAATAAATAATTTTTTTAATAAAAGTAATTTATGTTCTTATTTACTAATTTATTAAAAGTAATTTATTTTTTGCTTATTAATTTATTAAAAGTAATTAATTTTTTTAATTACTAATTTATAAAAATTGATGTATGAGGAAAAAAAGAAGGACGAGATAGAAGAAATTATGAAATTTCAGGGTCTTACTACCCTATTTTCAATTTTTAATTCATAAAAAGTAATTTAGGTTTTATCTATTTATTATAAGAAATTAAATTTTTTATTTCCTAATAGTTTTTAATTAATTTTTTATTATTTACTTAAATAAGTAAATCAATTTTTTTTAAATTTATATTATTTATATATAAACTTTGTGGCCCTCTGTGCTCTATGACTGCTCTATGTTATGAACGTTAGTCAGGGCACCAAAATGGAGGCGGATGTCAGGTGCGGCATAAGAACCAATCAGATTTCAAAGCGGCGAGGAAAAGCATGTCCATACTCTCCTAATACAGTGCTCTACAGACATCTAGAGAGCCTTTACGAGCTTTATTCTTACACCGTGCTCTCTACAGACATCAGTTTATGCACTTTTTCAGAGGTAAGACGAAAAAGTCACTATCTGCTTCCGACATAACGTTTGCAGCAAGTGCTGCTCTTTCTATACCGTCAATATCGTACCCAGGATTTTATTTCGGGGGGGGGGGGCACG
>JAHWFO010075848.1:0-14476 GCA_023313115.1 Rhysida immarginata | reverse complement strand
TTACAATTTGTAAATTCACTTAATACATGATAAATAGGTTTTTAATACATTTAACGTGGTAAAAATAAAAGATAACTACTGCTCAAATTAAATTGTTACATCAATTCCTTTTTTTTAGGTCATCAATAACAAAATATAATCTGTATTTCGTTAATTTATAAATTTTCATAAATTTAATATTTAATTCAAATGAATGTATAAAGAATTTTAGGTTTTACATGGTATTTATGAATTTGAAATTAAAAAAAAAATAGACAAGTTAATATTTATTTTTTCTTTTTCATTTTCACTTCGTTTTTGCACTGCTTAAATTAAATCTTAATGATATATTTCATTTAAAGCGTATAGGACCGGCCCGATGGCCTAGAGGGCTGAGGCGTAGGCTTTCCAGTTCTCGAATCCGTCGGATCGCGGGTTCGAATCCCGCCGTGGGCATGGATATTTGTTCTTCCCATTTGGAATGTATAACATTAATTTCCCTTTTCTACTGGATTTAATGCAGTTTACCGCGCAACAATTTGGCATAATGGCCCGGAAAAAGCGAAAGCTAATTGACGAAATTATTCATCTCTAAACCTTAGGAAAACTTTGTTTTATTATTAACTCATGCAATTGCTATCGATAAAATAGTTTCTGTTTATCGATTGAAACTTACCATTTGTTGATAAAAGTCTTAAGTGCTCTCAAGTTTCAAAGCTCACTGAAATACTTAGAAACGATTAGCAAGCATTCACCTGGGAAAACTCATAATGGCTGCGATTATGCCACGTGATACCGAAAAGCCAATCAGAAGCCTTGCGGCACAGTTCACTCAAATGCGGTACTCTTCCTATAAAGTGATTCTAATGTCTATAACCTGCTAACGCCATCTGTTGGTCAAAAAACGAACAATTCCTAGAAAAAAAAATCAGACCTTATTTCAATCGTTTCTGTGCAAACAGAATCTTTTTATCTGTATTCTTGTGCGAATTATTGAGTTTTAAAGTTTTTCCTGAGTTTTGGATAACCCTGTATATGAATAAAGTACATTCACGCCATTTTTTCAATTCAATTTAATAACATAAATATCCTACCCTTTAATTTCAAGTTGTTCATTGATAAAATGAATTGTGCATTATTTTCTACTAAAAAGGAAACTCCCAAGTACTCTGATTCACCGATTTTGATAAAAAAATTTCTACGTTTAGCTTTCACCAAATTAAACAACTATGCAAAGCCATTCGACGCACTTCTCAAAATATTCCGAGAAAAAAATTCATAAAGTTTGTCATGATTGACTACACTTTATAAACTAGCCGGTCGCGCCTGGCTTGGCGGGCAGCGCTGATTGGTTGATGCAGTAAAATAGCCGACGTCATATTATCGTAAAAAGTAGGGAACTGTCAGAGATGGAGGGTATCTCGCTCTGACAGCTGGTCAATGATTTCTACTGCAAATAAAAGTTAAATAAATTTCTATATAATTAATTTTTATTTTCATGTCTGTTTTATTTTTTGAGATTTAATTCATTTTCATTTTTTTTTCATTTTATTTTAGTTATTTAATTTTATATTTCTAATTTCGTTCATACATTTTTATGATAATTAATTAAAAAACATGAACACCCATTTAATTAGAATAAATAAATAAATAATAAAAACACTTGAATAATGTGGAGAAATACAAAGTTGATGTGGACGAAACACTGATGAAACGAAGGTGTTGTGGAGCTTATGTAGACAAAAAAAAAACTGCTTTAATATTTGTATACAGGCTGTAAATATACAAAAAAATTTGATAATTGCCAAAGCAGCATCAACAATGTCTAACAATTGAAATAGGAAGTTTAACTGGACACGCCCACTCCAACTTTCGTTGGACAGAGTATAGCCAGTCATAATACAGACTGGAACCAAGTCAAAATCATTGATAAAGAAACAAATTACAAAAAAGACTAATAAAAGAAACTATCAACATTATTTCGAATGAAAAGAATTTAGCCAAACCATCTATAGACCTTTTTTTCGGGGTGGAGTTGCCATAATTTACCGCTAGGAGGCCGACTTCCGTTCGCCATAGCTGGCATTCGAACATATGGCGCCGCGATGCGGATAAATACACGAAACTTTAGAAAAAAAGGTCTATAGAAATTAATAATAAATGGAAATTACTACTGAAAAAAAAAATTAAAACACATAACCTAGACAATAACACTTCCCTTGCTTCTCAACAATCAGTACAACAATTAAACTAATAACAATATCTCCTCAATTTTAATATCATACATTGTTTTTGATTTCATTATTTTATTATTATGTTTTTAACGGAAATTTCATTCAAAAATATTTTACATCTGTGTTTTTGTTTACATAAGCTCCACAAGACCTTTGTTTCATCAGTGTTTCATCCACTTCGTTTGTATTTCTCCACATCGGGTGACCTTTATTCAAGTATTTTTATTATATATTTATTCTAATTAAATTGGAGTTCATATTTTTTAATTAGTAATCATAAAAATGTATAAACGAAATTAAAAATATAAAATTAAATAATTAAAATAAAATGAAAGAAATGAAAATGAATTAAATCTCAAAAAATAAAAATGACATGAAAATAAAAATTAATTATATAGAAATTTATTTAACTTTTATTTGCAGTAGAAATCATTGATCAGCTGTCAGAGCGGGACACCCTCTATCTCTGACAGTTCCCTACTTTTTACGATAATATGACGTCGGCTATTTTACTGCATCAACCAATCAGCGCAGCCGGCCAAGCCAGGCGCGACCAGCTAGTCTTTATAAATAGATTCTTATCGTGTTCAGGTGGTCTAGTGGTAAAAAGCTCGCTTCTGTTTTGCAGGTATGGGTTCAAATCTCGTCTTCGATAATTTTTTTTCTCTTCGTAATTTTTTTTTTAACATGTATGGGAATGTGTAATTCATTTACTAAATAAATTTCCAATTTTCCAATTTGCTACCATCATTTCTTTTATAAAATCCATATACGAATTATAGTTAATGAATGATCCACAGTGATAAATGAGCATTTAAGAAAAAAAGTTGAATTATCCACAATTATTTTTATAAATTTTGTAACTTTTGGGATGACAAAGATTAACTCACACTATGATTAAATAATTATTGCATCATGTATCTACTATTAAATATAATGCATCAAATTGGTTTATCTATAGTTTATCAATCACCCTTCATTAACATTTTTAACTAGCACATTAGCCAACAAATTACAATTTTCTATTTTTAGGAGCAGAAGTTTGTCATGAACGGAATTAGCTGTTACCTGTCTTTACCTACACGTGAATTAGAACTTCTTTTGTGTTTTTTTTTTTTTTTAAAAAAAGGGAAACAAATATAATTAGTAAAAACCTTTCAATTTATGTAAAATAATCCTAGCAAAACGAAATTTTATATTGTTTAATTATAATAATTCTTGTATGCATTTTATAAAAAAAAATGATGGTAGCAAATTGTAAAAATGGAAATATATTTAGTAAATGGATTACACATTCCCATACATGTTAAAAAAATTACGAAGAGAAAAACAAAAATTATCGAGGGCCGGATTTGAACCTGAAATTCAGAAAGCGAGCGTTTTACCACTAGACCACCTGAGGTGAATTCAGGAAAGTAGCCGGCTCACTATGGCTGGAGGTATCGCTATAGTGGCTAAAATGAACGCTAGCCACTATAGTATCGCCTCCTAGCCATCATGTGATGCACTGCGATCTAGCCGTAGCGTATTTGAACGATCTAGGCCCACTGCTAGATAGGGCCTAGCCATCGAAGATCGAAATCGAAGAGAAACAATGAAGGGCTGAAAAAAAGGGTGAAAAAATGGAAAAGAATTAAAAATTTCTGCTTTATTTTGATTAATTTATGTTGCAAGCTCTAATTGTTCATTAATTCAATAATAAGCTTAACAACAAATTAAATATCTCAAAATAAAAGTTAAACATTTTATTAGTCATACAGAAGTAAGAAAATATTCAATACTACAATCTCTCCTTGACTTAGCCGTAAATATCTCGTCGCTGTTGTGTAAAATAAAGTCATGTCCGTTGACAATGACTCGTGTTTCGATCATAGTAGTTTCATGAAAGTTTGCATCAGTGGGCGCAGCCATCTTGAAAATGACCAATGAAGCCAACTTTTGAGAAGGTCGCTTAAAAACCTAGCCGGTTACGGGAAAAGGCTAGGCTAGCCCACCTAGCCGTAGCGAGCCGGTCACCTTCCTGAATTCACCTCTGAATACGTTAAAATCTATGCTACAATTAGGATATTTATAAAGTGCAGTCAATTTTAACAAACTTTATGAATTTATTTCTCGGAAAATTTTGAGAAGTGCCTCGATGGCTTTGCATGGGTGTATTATTTGGTGAATGCTACACGTAGAAATTTTTTGTTTTATCAAAATCGGTGAGTCAGATTACGTGGAGTCTCCTTGTAAAATATTATATTATAGCAGTATCAACTTATCTCACCATGGGGCACATTGAAACATCTTCAGATACTACTACCGTATCATTAAACTCGGAGACTATGCTGATATCTTCACTCAGGCTTGGACGTAAAGGCACATATGACGCAAAACGTGCTAAGCAGAAAGCAGCTCCCCAGTGCAGGGTTTTTCTAAACAATGCGTGTCAGTAAACAGTCGTTGTTCGCGTTCGTCGGAAGGGCGTAGTGCATACGAGTTCGTACTGGAAGGGACGACAGTGAACAAGGAGAGGTTCGTGATGCTATCCGCCGGAAACGCCTATAACTATAGAAAAGCAAGGATTAGATACTGGAAAATAACAATGCCCCGCACATCGGTCTTTCATGGTGCTGGTTGCACTGGCCAAACTGGGAACGTCAAACCCTTTCACACCCTCCCTACTCAACCGATTTGGCCCCATGATACTTTTACCTGTTCTTCTGTCTGTAAAATGAACTCAAAGGACATTGTTCATCTGAGGTTCAAGAAGCAGCGAAGGCCATCTCCTCCAAAGGCTTCAAGGAATGTTTTCAGCAACTGTACTCGCGTTGGCAGAAGTGGTTGTGTGTAACACATGATAACAACCCACAGTATCCGTCAGGAAGGTCAGTTTCCGAATTTATTGATCATACTAGTAGCCGAATGAATTTTATTTTACGGAGAAAAGGATTCATATATAAAAAGACTATTGGCCAAGTAAAAAAAACAAGCAATAAGCTTTTATTTCAAACTGTTTTTAAATTTCCAAAGTTTATAAAAAACAATTTGAAAAATTAAAAATTGAAAAATGCATCAATTATCCTTGGTGTCCCCTATTTTGTTCATTTTGCAGGCTAGGTGGTTGTTGGGAATAGAATAGAAGTTTAATTAGAAGTGCAGGATCAAGTGCAGAGTTCATTTGCATGGTCATTTACCATAATTAATGTTATGCGAATTATGTGATTGCCCACTACGTTCGTGCAATTCAATTACGAATTAAATCAATAATTATTGTTCAGAAACATTTGTAAACCATATCTGTGAAAAAAGCACTTTACGTCACAACATCACAAACTTGCGTCCGATACGTTCCTTCTATTTAAATCGTGGAGCCTTTCAGCCCATGCATATGTACATATATGTTTCGATGAATACTGAATATAAAATCTTGATTTAGAGAAATACAATCATGAAATTTAAACTTTTGGTTTAATAAACAAAATTTTGAGAGCTCTATTTTATTATTTTTATTTGCTATTTCATCTCATCTCATATGGGAAATGCAATCGAAGACTCGGCGTGATGCATCCCATGACGCTGTACTTAAGAATTTCTTTATAATCATTGAGTCAGTTAATTCAAGAAAAACAATTCACTTGGCTTATTTAGTGATATATCTTTTACTAGATTGGTTAACAAATTTATTAAGTAAGTAAAACTCTATAACCACAAAAAAAATCCTAAATTAAAACGCCATTTTTTTTGTGGTTAGTTTTTTTCCTTACTTTACAAAATGAAATGAACATGATCTATATATTGGAATTTCCTTATATATTATCTATTTTAAACAAAAATTTTAATTATAATTTTATTTATTTAAAAAAGAAAAACTTTCTAAACACAAAGAATACGAAGTATTAAACGTTTTTCTTTGTGGTCTGAGGTTTTCCTCCTTTATACAGGTTACCTATGCCGTTCTTTCTTAAGTTAATAATTTTATTGTTAAAATTTATCAAGATCAAAACTTTATTATATATATTTTTCTTTAGGTTTCATTAACGGATGATGTAAGGACATATAAAGCATTCCTCTTGTAAACTTCCTTGTTTTCCCGCATCAAAGAGAGTTTTCCTTTCAAATAAGAGTTTGAAATGGCTTCCAAAAAAGCACCCATATTTTCCGCCTTAGAAAAAGAAGTTTTAATGAACTTGGTTAATTCAAAACTTGCTGTTGTGGAAAATAAACATACAGATACAGCGTCAACAGCGAAAAAACAACGAGGTTGGGATGAAATTGCTGTTGAATTCAATTCCAGTCCTGGTGTCCTGTTAAGAAATGCAAGGCAATTGAAGAAATGTTGGAAGAATATTAAAATGCGTGCAAAGAAAAAGGTAGGTTTGCATTACTTTTGTCTTAAGTGGTAAAAGTAAAATTAAAATTTTTGAAAACTTATTCTTTTAAAAAATAAACTTATTCACTTTACAAATATTGACAGGCGAAACGTTTGTCAAAGTCATCATATAATAAACATCTTTCGTATTACTGTGCTTTAAAATGATTTACCTTTAATGAAAAAAAAAATCTGAGAAATTTCTAGAGAAGAACACTGATTGAAGAAAAGCTATTGAACACGAGTCTTAATACTTTTAACCTTTTTACGAACACAAGTTTATCTTATTTATAGAAACGTGTGTAGCACGTATGTGCAATTAAAATCATTATTTTTTTTATCCTATTAATTTTTTAATCTATCCTTAACTGTAAATAGAACGAAACTGTGGATAAAATACAGGAAAGAAAACTCAACACCTCTTGTCCACATCTCTTATTTTGCTCTCTTTCCTTATCCTTAACTGTTAATATCGGTAATTCTTTTGACTTATGTAAGCTTATTTATACATTGAATGGACAAAAATGATAGGATACCCTCTTAGTAATGAGTAGGCCCATCTTACTCTCAAATGTCTATTAGTACATGTAAACTTCCACATTTTTAAATTATTGAGGAAAATAGGAAAGAAAATTCCACAGCCTGGATTCGAACCAGGAACCTTCAGCTCGCCGTGCTGATGCGCCAATCAATTGCGCCACCGTGAACATGGAATTCATTTATTACCCCTAAGTATGCTGCTAAAATTTTAATCCTATATCGGATTCCTGGGTGGAGCAGCTAGAGCTCTAGATGACTTTTCGTATTTCTCGACTGTTCCACAGAGTTCTAGGATTGTGTTTTCAATGGTGAGCGGGAACGTGATTCATTCGTGGTTAAATCAGCAGAATGCTCTTCTATCAACGAGGTCATCATATCCTGTGACAAAGTGGCTGTTCTGTGGATGGATGTTGAATGAAGAGATGCACACGGTTTTTTTATGGTTTTTTTTTAGTCGAAACACAAATTCATTCAGGGAAGCATCTGATATTAGCGTTAGTCCCAGCATATATCATTTGAACGTGGCCAAGACCATTTGAAGCGACTGCTTGTCTGAAGGGTTTCTCGTTGACATGGCTGGTCCGTAGCCTCCTTCGATTTTCATCACCATTCGCCGATATAACTGCTAATAGGACATTGGCTATCCGTCTTCCAAATTCCAGTGGCGATTTTCATTCTCCCATTCTCGTGATATGAACCGACCGTTATTGGGGGCCTCTCTGAGTGGCTAAAACAATATAAAAGAAAAGACTTTTCTATCAAGGAGAAATTCTGCAACCTCGGCTGTCATGGCCGACGCCTCTACCACTTGGGCTATCGCAGATAACCGAACAGCCATGCTGTCTCAAGGTGTCTTAAAGACAACCAAGTTGTCATGGTTGAAAGCCCAATGGGAGGCGGGCACCTGGCTCATAGATCGAGAATCTCCCCTATCCAACCATCAGAAAGTTTGTGGAAGTCACAGATAAATTAAATAATAAATGATATTATAAATGGAGATACGCCTACCAAGCATCAGGCAAAGATTTTTTTTTATCAAAAAATGGAAGGAAAAATCTTTGCCTGATGCTTGGTAAGCTTATCTCCAGTTATAATATCATTTATTTAATTAATATAAAAGAGTTCTCAGTGCGGCTATAGCTTGTGGAAATAAGGAAAATAAATTAGAAAAATCAATGCGGAAAATTTGCTATGATATAGGTTGAGGTAATAAATGAATACCTTAACAAAGAGACGTCGATAGTCACGTTCATCCATCACATTTCTGTCTACAATATTGTCTACTCTGAAACTCTATTCCGGAAATGGCGATGCACTCACGAGACACTGACGAACGGGAATAAAGAAGTTTGCAACTTCCTCCGAAAGATGGTGATCGTGTATTGGATATACAGGGTGTTTTTGAATTGAGTACAGATTTTTTGGGAGATGATAGAAGAGGTCCTTAGAAGTATTTTTTGTCATATGAACATGGGGTCCCCGCAGCTCCGTTTACTTACAATACTGCATTGAACAATCAAATGACACAGGGACGCAGTGTGCGTTGATAGGCCTACATTATTATAAGCTGAAAAGCATATATTGGTTTCGCTCTGTTTGTCTGTCTGTCTGTCTGTCTGTCTGTCTGTCCGTCCGTCCGTCCGTCCGTCCGTCCGTCCGTCCGTCTGTATGGCCGACGATTTCTCGAGAATGCTTTAACTTTTTCAAGTTCTTTTTTCGCTGTACGATAGAGACCCTTCCTGAGCTCACCTGATTAGTTTGTGATTGAAATCGGTCTAACAGACACGTGACTATTGAGGCCCAAACCCCCCAATTAATTTTTTTTATTGGCAATATAAGGCATGTAATATGTCATTCGAACGGGAATGACGAGCACAAGACGAATATGACATTCTTTTCGAATTTCGAAATGCTACATCCGAGAAAGTGACCCCAAAAAGTACTAAAATGAGCCCTTATTACGAGCTTTAGCTAAAGCTATATATAAGAATACAAGCATAATTAATATCTTTGTGTCTGGCCGGCCATCGTTTGCACGATAACGTGAAAATGGAAGAACTCAACTGCGATATATCAACTTTTGATGAGCTCTCGTGGGCCCCTTCAGGCACGTGCACTAATGTTAAGAATAAGAACTTAGGGCATGCAATATATCAATTGATTCGTACCGACGAGTCATAAGTGAACACAGTGTTACTTTTTGTTTATCACTTAAGCATTGTTGATGGCAGTTTGGAGCACGTGCCCATAGTGAAGCTTTGTCGAAGCACGTGCTCATTTCGTTTTAAAATTCAGTGCTGTTAGGCTTATTGTAAAATGTGACTAATTAATGTTAGGTCTATTGTTAAAAATGGCTAATTAATGTTAGGCTTATAGTTAAAAATGGCTAATTAATGTTAGGCCTATAGTTAAAATGACTATATAGCGTTAGGCCTATTGTTAAAAATGGCTATTTAATATTAGGCCTAACGTTATAAATGGCTAAATAATATTAGGCCTATAGTTAAAAATGGCTAATTAATATTAGCCCTATTGTTAAAAATGGCTAATTAAAGTTAGGCCTATATTTATTAATGACGTGAGTGTGGATAGAATCAAAGGTATTTCTATTGTTTATTTAAACCAAGTGAAAGTGAAATATTGAAATTTAAAATCACATCTGCGTCACAGGTAAAGCTCCTTGGAATGCTTACAAGATTTTTCCCGACAATGCTTTGCAACAATGATTAAGAAGGGATGAATGGTTACTTTGATTAAGAAAGGATGAATAGCTATAGCGGTGGAAAGAACATAGGCGAATAAGTTTGAAACATTTAGACGTGCGAGCATTTCATTTCTCATTTCACGCGTGTTTGGAAAGATCCGTGTGAACGCTGCAATCGAATACGTAAATTGACATGCAGTTTTCGCCATTGCTGTATATAAGATATGACTGTAATATTAAACAACAAATATTTATATTCTTCTTTTCAGCATATTTGAAAATCGTTTTACGAGTTATGTTCTTATTTTATTTTTAACAATTAACACATCAAGTGAACTTTTTAAAACAAATCTTTACCTACTGCTTTCCCAGAATGCGATTATTTCATTTACATACGGACTAATCGTATTTTACAAAGGGGTTGGATACCATGGAATCTCCTTGACGAAGTTTG
Source organism: Rhysida immarginata (assembly GCA_023313115.1). Taxonomy (NCBI): domain Eukaryota; kingdom Metazoa; phylum Arthropoda; class Chilopoda; order Scolopendromorpha; family Scolopendridae; genus Rhysida; species Rhysida immarginata. The sequence goes on along the minus strand of JAHWFO010075848.1, from coordinate 4,211 downwards.
TCCTAAGACTTTTCAACAAACAAGCACGTGCACCTTGAAATTTCTTTGCAAACAAAATTAATTTAAAATTACTTTAAAAGTTATTACAGTAGATTGCTTGTGTTAATTGTTAAAAATAAAATAATCTAGGCCTACCAACGCACACTGCGTCCCGGTGTAATTTGATTGTTCAATGCAGTATTGTAAGTAAACGGAGCTGCGGGGACCCCATGTTCATATGACAAAAAATACTTCTAAGGACCTCTTCTATCATCTCCCAAAAAATCTGTACTCAATTCAAAAACACCCTGTATATACCCATTCTTTTTAAAGAGATCTTATAAACAAGGTATCCTATGATGTCTGTACTTTATATATATATATACACTGAGTGGCCAATAAATTAGAGAGACCAAAAAAATAAAGAGTGGGTCCACCTTTAGCTCAGATCACTGCCGATATTTTTCTTAGCATGGAATCAACAAGATGCTGATACCGTTGCTGAGGAATGTTGGCCCAAATAATGGCAGCTCTAAATTGGGTCAGATTAGATGGTGACGTTTCCAAGCTTTGAAATGATCTTTCGACTTCGTCCCACAAATGCTCAATAGGATTGAGGTCAGGGGACTGAGCTGGCCAATTCATCGGAGTAAACTCTGATTGATGTTTCTCAAACCAATTTTGTAACCGATCGAGCACGGTGGCAAAGTGCTTTGTCCTGCTGAAAGTGACCATCTCCAGAAGGGAATATCATAGCCATAGACGAGTGCACGTAATCGGCAACTATGTTGAGGTAAGCTGTGCTGCTCAGATTTGTGTCCACTATATCAAGGGACCCAGTCTACTCCAGGAAAACGTTCCCCACACAATAATTCCACCGCCACTACCTGGAAGAATTGTCATTTGGCAGGAGGAGTCCATGAACTCGTGCTGTTTGTGCCATAATCTTATCTTGTCATCTATGTGATGGAACAGGAAACGAGATTCATCGGACCAGGCTACTTTTTTTCCACTTCTCAAGTGACCAATTACGTCGTCCTGGGCCCACAACAGGCGCCTTTTCCTATTGTTCTGTGATACCAGAGGCACTCTTGATGGTCTCCTGCCGTTAAAGCCCATCCTTTGCAAATTCTGCCTTGTTGTGCGTTGGGATATGGTTTGTGATGCACCTGCATTGAATTCAGCTGTAATTTATTGTTGTAAGGAGGTTAAATATTAATTAAATTTGAAATGAATTTATCTCCCAATAATCGCTAAAAAATTCTGAAATAATAAAACAAAATTAAAATTAATTTGTTTGGACCCTATAAATTAATTTTAATTTTGTTTTATTATTTCACAATTTTTTACCCATTATAAGGAGATAAATTCATTTCAAATTTAATGTAATTTATTGTGTTGTTGCCCTTCTATTGCTGCGGACTATGCGTGCTACTCGCCTTTCACCTCTCTCGTTCACCTGCCTTTTTTTTGGTCAGAATAGTCCTTATCGCTTGAAGTTATTTTTCTCAACTGCCACTCTCTTAACACCCGAAAAACTGTTGGGCGAAAAAATCCTAAAAGAGTCGTCGTTTCAGAGATGCTAGCACCAGCTCTTCTTACACGGACGATCATCCCTCTTTCATACTCACTTAATTCTTTCGTCTTACCCATTTTGACATTAACTTCTTTGATAACTACGTCGTCCGAAGCTGAGCGTTCCTTATATAATATTGCGCTCCCCCCCCCCCCGGGGCTAATAGTTCAAAAAATGCTGTTGTCCTTTTGTGTAAGAATGATAAAAATAGACAATTACGTTTGTTGCTTTAATGATAATTTTATTTCTTACTTCTGGTACTGGTGATTGTTACAAGAGGAGAATTTTCCATGGACAATAATGACTTCTTTTCAATGTTGCTGACGCAGTTTTCTTTTGATAAAAGTCCCGCTCTTGACAATGTTTGAACGTTTTTGCTTGTTCCCCGACGATTATGTGTCTCGACATTCGGAATTATAAAAAAGGACTAAAGAGAATAAAACTGGTGTGAATGAGAAGACGAGGATGAACGAAATCCGACGTGAAAGATTGTCGCAGAATGTGATGTTAAGTAACTGCTATGACAAAAGTAACATTTTATTGATGGGAATTGAGAATTGTGAATAAACCTTTAGCCCTGACGTAGAAAAGAAAAGATTGCGTTGTGTGGATCGAGTGAAGGGAAAAAAACTTCCCGACTCTGAAAACGTTCTGGACAAATATTACCTACGATCGAACAGGTCGAAATTGATTACCTTATTCTTGGAAACCACGAACGAAAGATTTTGCCATCATCATCATTGTGTGAAAATCCTACCAGATAAACGACGAATAACGGAGACTTCCTTATTGTATGAAGACACCCCCGCATCGGAACCTACGAATAATCCACGCGTGCCCTGCGAAATTGAGGCGACGCCAACAGTGTTTCCAGCGAAGACACACGAAACCAGTTACGATGACCGAAATGTCCACATCACCAACGATGATGAACGACAAGAAGCCCCAAGTCCTTATCAGCGAGGAAAATCGAGCACGCCGTGGTGCTGAAGAGAAAAGCTTACCAGTAGGAAAAGCTTACCAGTAGCCTAGCTGTGAAACCAGATAAACTTTTATCATATATCTTGGTGGGCCCCTCGACGTTCCGGAAATCCATCCTTCGACTAAGGAATTAGTACTCTATAAAACCATAGTGAGGAGAAATTTAAACAGTCGTCTTAGGATATGCCCCTATATAAAAGAAAATGCATTAATACTAACGAATAAAAGAACAAAACAAATAAATGGTGTAAACAGGAAAAATTTGATCAGAAAAAAAAGAATTAAAATATAAAGAAAAAGACGGGAAAGTTACCTGAAACCGTAAGAGTCTTAATTCATGAACGTAGGAAAAATGTTGACTAGCCTCCTTGCTTGGGACAGACGTGGCCCCGTTCTCACTAATCATCCCTTACCTACCTTTTCCGTGTGAATGGCGGACGCGAATGAGAATCGGGGCGCGCCCCGCCCCCCGCGTGTCGGCCCCAATTGCCGTGAGTAACTTCCTAAGACAGCTAATCACTTTGTGAAACTTATAAGATGACGTGGACGATTTAGACCTCTGAAAAAGATAAGAAAAGAAACCAGATTAACTATTGTTGACCCGAGAGAATTTACGAAAAACCCTGACTGATATCCGTTTAAGACTTACAAGGGAATCCCACGTAGCCTATCCGCTTTAACAATGGAGTCTTTATATGGTTATGTATGGTCAAATTTTTTCGTTTTCGCGGTTTATTTTGAAAGAAACAAAATGTTGCACTCTCTTATTTTGCAAGCATCTATAGTAGCTTCAGATGAGTAACATATTTCAATATAGTGGAAATCTGTGACATACATTTTCGAGGGATTCCCTTGTTAGTACCTGAAATTAGTCTCGTCGTTACTTAGACATTCAATTAACACTGAAATTTAACCGAAGAAGAAATAGCTTGATAGCTAGAAGACTAACTGAAATTATAGACACGATTCATGTGTCCACCCCCGACTTGAAATTTCCTATTTTGACGAAGTGAACCATTTTGTTGTAATGCTGCCAAAATAGACAATTCCTCAGTTAACTGTGAATTTTCTCATTAGAGAGGCTAGTTTGGAAAAATGAATAGAACTTTTTACAATATAACTTGTTATCATTATTTTTTTTTCCCTTTGTATTCGTCCCAATAAATTCGATCCCAAAAACGTTAATAAACCAACCCCTGCGAAGTTGTTTGTAAGGGGGACGAATCCAACATCTTGTGTGGGTATACGATGTATTTGTTAATCCGTCATTGTGCTCAGAAGAGCGTTGATACGAATTTAGAGAGTAATGTTTTGGTTAGTGTAGGGGCTGTTGGGTGTATCTGCTCCAGTCCGCTATAATCAGCAGCTCTGCGTTTGTACGTCACTCTACTTCATTTTCGGACTGGTTTACTTTCAAAGAAGGGGAGTCTCTAACTTTTTTTTTTGGCCACTAATAATGACCATAAGTCTCCGAGGACAAGTCGTAAGTAGCAGGTCATTTAAAAAGTTCTTGCACACTTTCAGTGATACATAACTTATAAAAATATACTCAATTTAATCATCAAACAAATCCTCCTCCCCATTACAATCAGTAACATGTTTCCAACGGATGGGTGACAATACAAAGAACAGAATGGCAAAAATTATGGACAGATAGTTTTAACAAATAAAAAAA
>JAHWFO010075847.1:143845-217448 GCA_023313115.1 Rhysida immarginata | reverse complement strand
GCTAAGTTTGTAAACATTAATGGGTCAATAAATCATAGTACTGAAATGGTCAGAAATTGACTGAATCACCCTGTACAAAGCGGGGATTGCCTTGTGGGAAATTGAACTGAGAACATGCTGCTGATACTAAAGGGAGTTAACTTTAGCTTCCTGTCCACTTTTCTGATTATGAGCCATAAATCCTTTTGAAAAACTCTCCTTACATTCCTTGGATCACTTTTGATGACGTCTCACCACGTATAGGATAGCAAATCGCGTAGGGTTTGTTTCAGTCGTTGAGGTAGACGTACGCTTCATCCAAAGTGACAATATACTTTTATGGTTCTGCTGCGAGGTAACCCTTATAGAGCCTCCGACACTTCCTCTTCCTTTCTGCGGCGTGTTGTGGCAGCAGCTTATGAACATGATTCTTGTGGCTTCTCCAGTTGCAAATCTTTGTTTATTATTTTATTTACGGTAGCCAGTGAAGTTTCTACAATGTTTGCGATCCCTCTTTGGGTTGCTGGATTTTCACACGGGATCAGCTGCATGGCCTTTCGAGTGTGCGGCTTGTGGGAATTCGAGGAATTTGCTGTTTCTGGCCAGTTGGAATTAATTTTTCCCGTGAATTTCCTTATCCATTCAATATTGCCGATATGCCTTTCTTCGAAATAGAGAAATTTTGTGTTATGCATGCGCTAATTATAGCAGAATAGCTGAATAGCATCGGAAAAAGCAGTAATATCCTTTCTCAGTAAGGTCCAATTTTCGGAGGCATTTTTTCCTGATATTTACTGCTTTCAAATGAAACACAACAATGCGGATGTAATAGCATTGTGCTTTCTCTGTCACGCGCAAGTGCACGTGACCCTCAACATTCATTCAATAAATAGTTACCAAAGATAGCAATTATCCTTCTGTATTCTTCTAGGATGGATCTGATATTCCCTGATATTCATGAAAGGTCTGTTGCTTGTCGTGTACGTGACGGCTTGTTCAAAGACGACAACAATAATAGATAAAATAAAGTATAAACTGACCTTGAGGAGCTGTAGATGCATAACGAATAGAAGTTAAGAGGCAACATTTGTCCGCAAAGAGATTTATTCCGCATAAATGTATCGAACACTAAGTGCTCATCTTTCAGTATGCGTAGTTATCCAATTTTACGAGGGTATATATACAGATGGAGAACCAATCAGGAGTTTGGGTCTATTCTCGAAGATAGGGTTGGCCCTAGAGTGGTCAACTAGGAACAGACATGAAATCTGTTTCCTGATTGGTTGTCATGTGGACGATTAGCAGAGTGTAAGCAACAATGACAAGGAAGAGAGAACGTATAAAAAAAAATGGTAAAGAAATAAAGTTTTTATTGAATCGTTAATTAACGTGATCAAATAAAGTTTACTGATGCTTAACATAAGATAATTGATGACCAGTTGTATCTTGATGACAATGGTCCTTATGCAGTGGAAGTCTTTATTAACGGAAATCGTACTGAGTCCATAACTTAGGTAAATGTTGCACCGTAGAAACACAGTAGGTGACGACTACTTCGATGCCAACTGCTGCAAAGTCTTTGTTTTGAAATTGCGGTTAAAGACGGCCGCAATTACGAATTGAAAAGTTAAGTTCAAAGCTCAGGTAACTGATGAGAAATGATCTGGGTAGGAGTTCCAGTCGATCGTAGATGAAGTAAATCGAAACTTGAATGCGGAAGTAGCGTATGCGTCGAGGCGAGGTTAACTCGACGGCATAGCATACCCCAGGTGACTATTGTTGAAAGGGATCTACGTCGATTGGAGATCTCGTCGATTCATCCTGGAGATCTCGTGCAGATGAACGCAAAGAAGAGGCTACTGGGACCCGATGCTGAAGATAGGAAGTGAAGACAAGTGCGGATGCTACTGTAGCTTGCTGAGCGATGATAGAGATGATATGGATGATACCCTACGATGCGAAGAACGACTGACGCTGACGGGTGTAGAGCGGAATCTAATACGCAGGTCTCTCCTTTTTACAAAGGCAGTGGGTCGAGGAACCAAAACTTGTAGCCTCTTGACGACGCTCGGGAATAACACACACTCACACACTTTATTCGCAATAAAATACGTTGTACTTCAATAAACGCAAACGCAGAACACGTCACGTGGGCATCAAACAAATACACATTTATTAAAAGGCGTGTAACTGTAGCACGGGGACAATTATAACGCACACTATCACGACGATGATCACGTATAGCAAGGCAAAACACTTCACTTCACAAAACACATTTTTGGCGTGAATGCGATTATCCTCGTAACGGAAGCTCGCAACTTCGAAGGTGAGGCAGCACCTTCTAAAACAATAATAAGCCAGAATTAGATACATTAATTGATACGGCCACACTTCGGTAATAAACAGGGCTTAAGAATGTAGCACAATTTATCATTAAATAAATTCAAACACCAACTCTATCATGAAGAAGAAAGATGGAACTTGGCACGAAATTCTTGTGCACAATAACGTCGCACTAAACCTTTCCTGAAGAATGGATTCTTCCAGGCGAAGGAAAAAAAAATATTTCAATTGCGAAATTTTTTTTTTTTTTTAAACTTTCCTTAACAATATCAGTAGATAGGAAAACTAATCAAATGGCCGGCGATGAACCCTCCTAGGCCACTCATTAGGAACGAGCTGAGTGCGCTAGGGAACACTCCCACCACGGGCACGTTTTCCGTGATTCCGTTCGTCTCGAGCTCAATGGCTTCTATCCAAGAATTTGCCTCGGCGAAGTTCAGGCATATGGATATCACCGTAATATTACAGACGGTGATTTGAGGAACCCATGCACTTATTGATACGGATATTAGAGTCCTACCGTGAACGTTGCGTAGCCACTGCCGATAGTCCTCTCCATGCACTGCATACGGGTAGCCTCCTCTCGATGTCGAGTTTGCGACGTGAGCGTCGGGATGCCTTTCCTCGCTCGCCGCTCCGTACGTCGTCTCAAGCTCGTAGCCGCTCTCCTTTAACGCCTCCTGGACTAAGGCCGTCAGCCACTGTTGCCAGTCCTCGTCGTTTCTCTCTCGACGGACTTGAAGAAGCACGCTCTCCCATCTGCTGAGGCCTCCAATGTACGGTAGTCGCTCACCGGCCGCGGTCGTGGTGTCTCTCTCCACGTGGTCCGGTTCGTTGAGCTCCGCTACAATATCTTTTGCTTCGTAGCGTTCTCCTAGTTCCGTACGTTGAACAAAGTTATTCAGGCCTCGCCGGGCTTTATCTCCCTTCGGCACAATTAATCTCTGCTGACGCTCGCCCCGATCCGTCCGTCTCTCACGGCGTTTTTCTTCTCTCTCCCCTTCTCTCGTTTTCTCTCCTCCCCTTCTCGTGCTCCTCTCGTGAACCTCCGCGATGTTCTCGTGAGCAGCTTTCGGAGTGGCTCTCCACAAATGACGTTTCTTAACGGCATCGTCTGCTCTATTTATCTTTTGTTGAAGAGCACTCTGCTGACGACCACATGACATTGGTCTTAGAAACAAAATAAAGAAACTTACAAAAAAGAGGAAAAATTACAATAACGGAGTACCATTATTTAATATGTTTAAATAATCTGTTCAGTTTGTTAAGTGTAATGAACCTGTCTTGGTTCATTAAAGAATACAGACGGTATGTGGATATCTAGAAGGTTTCCAAAAATTTTAGAATCCTGTGGTTGTCAGTTGATGATGGATCTTATAATTTCTTTTAACTGCTGCATCTCCGCTGGTTAGGATATGGGGGCGAATGCAGATTTTTCAGGTCTATGGTTTTTCACGTAGCTGAAGTGTTCATTTAATCTGGTCATAATCTTTCTTCTGCATTCTCCAAGATACTTGAGTTTGCACGAGCCACAATTATATGGGATGAGTTTTTAAAGAAAGTTTTTCTTGTCAACCAAAATAAAACAAGATGCAAAGCTAAGAAACTTAACCGCAAACTTAAGCTTATGAAAGTTAAGCTTCGCCCCTCTAATAGACTCATTGTAATGAAGTAGTTATTAATAAGTCCAGTGTCAGTCTTGACAATAAAGAATTGACTATTCTTAATAAAGGCCTGAAGTTTGCGATTGCTGGGATAATCCCCATTTAAATGCTATCCAGAACCAAGAATTCCAAAACCTGTGCAAAATGCAAATTCACAAAAGTATTATTATTATTAAGTCCACCCTCCATAGTTTCAAGGCTAAAGATTGTTTCTGTCTAAAATATGATAAAAGCAATTATCTAGTTATTTTAGATAAAGATATCTATTTGGAATGAAAGGAATTCTTAAAAGAAGGCCTCTATAAAATTTAGAAAAACACCCCTTAAATAATTCACTTAGGGAAACGAAAGAGACCCTCAAAGTTTGTCATACCCTCTTTCAAAAAAAGCACGATTTCTAGTACCTAGCAACCCTATTGTTCCTCGTCTTTATTGCCTCCCTAAAACACACAAGGCTGGCGATAAAATGCGCCCAAATTGTAGACAATACAAATTCCCCACCAGTTTGGTTGCTAAATCTTCTTTTTAATATATTCAATATCCTTAAAATCCCTGGTCAGTCTTTCACGATAAAAAATACCCTTGAATTGGTGTGAATATTAGAAAACAAAACCCTTTCTGACAATCATTATCTGGTACTTTTTGACGTTGTGTCTATGTTTCCGAGCATCCCGCTACAGGAAACTATGGGTATCCTTGAAGAATGTCTCCATTACAATGATTTTCCTCTTGCCAAAGTCAAAGACGTTCTGCTCTTTACTAAATTATGCTGTTACAACACTGCTTTCACCTTCAATCAAAATTTTGCAAATTGAAAAAAGGGACCCCAATGGGCAGTTGTATTCCGCCATGTTAAGTTAATTTGCACCTTAGGCTATTTCAACTTTTCTTTTCTTCCACAGCACTTGGTGTATATATATTGACGACATTTTTGCTATCTTTGATAAAGGCCATAATATAAAAATATTTTTAGGCAACATTAATAACCTCTCCCCGACTATTGCATTTACGTGCGAAAAAGAATTAGACGTACGCATTAGATAGCGGGGGGAGCAACCTTCACTTTTAGATAAGCAGAAAGAACAATTATGTTTCAACATATATAAACTCAGATTCCAACAACCATAAAACGGCAGATTATTGTCATATGGTAAATAGAGCATTGAAAATAACAATGACTAAAGAAAAAAAAGAGAATAACTTCAGTTTATCAAAAAGTCGTATTAGCCAACGTGTACAATGTTCATACAGTAGATAAGACCTACAAAAAGCAAAATTGGAAAACCAAAGTGGAAAAAAAGCACAACCCTCAGACGCAGAGACAAGGAAAAGAACAAATTTATATCTTTGCCCTCCAACAGACCGCTTTTAAAAGGGATGGAGAGGATTTGCAAGAATTTCGACTTTACCATCGCCTACAAAAGCAGCCACACCAGCAGAAATTGTGATATTTATGTCACGGTTTTCCCCCTAACTTGATTACATGTTAAGGCCTAGTCTTGGACCTTAGTTTTGATCTTTTTGCTGCAATGTAATGTTCGCCGCTATGTTCCCCGAATGTATCTCGACCGTAGGGACCGTTTTTCAGACAATCGACTGGAAGGAATTTTGGCCGTAACGGAACGGGAGACGTCAATTATGAAATTCTCCTCGTCGGATTTCGGCTTGGACGTCAGATTTCGGCTTGCCTAGGATGTCATGGAGTTTAAACTGTTTACGTTTGCGGTTCCCGCTCATTGTTCCAAGGAAATTTCCGAACTGTTAGCCGCTTGTTGAGGTGGGTGCATTTTACCGTTTTTTTTGCCTCATGAATATGGTTTCGTTCACTGTTGTATTTTCCTCTCCTGACATTGTTTTTCTCCGCGTCTGACCTAATCGCTCGAGCGCCAGCCGTGTTCAATTCCTGTACTGGATTACCCTGCAAGATGTTTAAAGGCTTCAGAGAACGTTTTGCGCCTGTAAAATCAAGAACTTTGACCTTGCGTTTGCTCTACCGATTATTCATTTATTTATATTTTTTTTTTCATCCCTTCTTTTAAGTTTTACTTTTTTTTAATTAGTTCTATCATTAATTTTTTCTTTTGTGTTTTCTTTCCTTACTGTTTAGCTTTGTTTTTCTTGCCTTTCTGGTTTTTTTATCCCCCTCTTAAGCTATCCGCGCCTCGTCAGCTCAGCGAGGGGTTCATTCAGCCTCGCCGCCTACTGCAAGCGGAAATTTCTCTCCTTCATAGGAGATTGTTTTTTCCACTCTGTTTAATTTCCAAGCAGGATTGCTTTCTTCATCGTTGATGTGTTGTCGGACCCTATCCTCCCCCGCAGAGACAGTTTGCTTCCACTGTGTGTCTTCCTTCGTCTGAATCAGTTTGAAGACTTTCGTCCCATTTATTTTATTGTATTATTGTTTTTTTTCTTGATTATCTTGTAATTTGAATATGTTTTATTTTTTGAATATAATAAATTTTCAATTTTTGCTTGGACTATCTAGTTAAAATTCTTTTACCTTTAAGTTTACTGGGATTTAAAAAATAAAATAACCAGCCCTTAAGTTTAATCAGTCTTTTTTGTCGCGCACTCCGTCCTCCCCTCTTTGCTTTTATTGCCTCTGTTCAATTTTTAGCTTTAACTCTATCTTTTTTTTTTTACCTATTACGGGCCCTAGGTCTATGAATTCGCTTATTTGGTTTTACACCCGACCGTGCTGCGCGTGTCTTTGCGAAAAGGCACGCGACAGACGTTGTGGCTCGTGCAACCTCAAGTATCTCAAATATCTGGAACATAGCAGAAGAAAGATTATGACCAGAATTATTGAACATTCAGCTGTGTGAAAAACCATAGACCTGAAAAATCTGCATTCGCCCACCACATCCTAACCAGCGGACATGCAGCAGAGAAAGGAAATTATAAGATCCTTCACACAACTCACAACCATAGGATTTAAAATTTTTTGGAATCCCTGGAGACATCCATATACCATCCGGATTCCTTAGTGAACCAAGACAGGGGTCCATTAACTTAACAAACTGGAACAGATTATTGAATTATATTAAGAAATTGTACTACGTTTATTGTAATTTTTCTTCTTTTTTGTATGTTTCTTTACTTTGTTTGTAAGACCAATCAGGAAACAGATTTCTTGTTGGTTCCTGGTTGGTCCCTCTAAAGCCAGTCCGATCTTGGAGAATAGACACCAACTCCTGATTGATCCTCTTTCTGTATATATAACCTCGCTAATATTGGATAAAGACGCATACAGAAAGATAACCACTTAGTGGTCGAAATGTACATTTATGCGGAATAATTTTTTTTTGTGGAAAAGTGTTGTCTCTTACTTTCTATTTGACAACAGTACTGTTCATTGCGCACAAAAATGAAGTTGGTCATTTACCAGAGCCCAGGTGTCAACGTACAGAATATTTGGCAGATGTTCGAATGACGGCTCTGTAGATCCTCTTCCAACAAATCTACGAGAAGTGTGGGAATCTCTGTGTATGCCTAGTCTTCATATGATTAAAAAGTGATATAACACCTTAATGTCAACCGACATATATTATGTAATTCGAACCAAAGGGGATCCAGATATATTTTATTAAATATTAAGCAGATTTTTAAATTCATTGGCCAATGTGTGTCTGTATCTTAAAACCACTATTTTAATTTGATGCTCATTCGTCTGTAACATACAAGAGAGATACATTCACTAAGCAATGTACAAGCATGACCTGTAGGTAACTGCAGAATAAATGTTATCCCTCAGATAACAGTACAGAATAGAAAATTCAGGGCTTATTACACGGCACAGCAAAATTGAACTTTTTTTCTGTCCTTTAGATGAGACTATGCGATTCTGTATAAACAAAAGGTGCTTGATTCATATATCAAAATCAAAATGGTCCATCATGTACCGTTTTTGTAGGAGACCCACTTCGCAGAGAAATGTAACAGAGGCTTGATTATAGAAAATACAAACACTAAAATGATTTTTTTTGGCCGTTTCCTCTTGTAGGCATCTTTTGGTGTGAGCAGCTATATTCAGCTAGCATTCTTCCTTTCCATCATTAAGCTCTGCCAGTGTGATTTCATGATGTAGATGGTTGAAAGTCAGGATCTTGATGGTTTGGGTCATCGTAGGTGTCTTCCCCTGAAGCATCAGTATATTTATCTGGAGTGTAGGTATAGGAAGATCTACAGCATGAGGAACTGGTCACATAGCGCTTCTATATGTGCTACAATATAGATACGTACAAAGCTAAAATGTGGATTTTTTGGAAAATGGTGCATGGTAAACAAAAAATAATTACAGATTCGTTATTTTCAGCCAAAAATATACAAGAAACACATATTTTCATCTAAAGGACATTTTTTATGTTGTACAGTGTTATTGGTGGAAATACGATTAACAATGCCCTACTGAGGTGATGTAATAATGTAATGACGTTTCAGCGCCCAGGCCTTATCTTTAGGTGGTGTTGCTTGAACACGGTCTTCTAGAAACTACCAGGCCTGAAAATGGCGTCAATAAAGTATTGTTGAAGCACTAAGATTGTGACGTTGAACTTACACTACATGATCAAAGGAGTTGGGACACACCTGTGAACACCTGGGGTGTTTCTCCTGGACTGGACTGGGCCCGCTCATCAAGGTGGACGGAAACCTCAATGCTGATGGCTACAGGACCATTCTGGATAACGCTGCACTTCCAGCGCTGTGGGAACACTTCGGTGACGGGCCGTTCCTCTTCCAGCACGACAATGCGCCTTGCCACAAAGCAAGATCCATATCCGATTGGTTTGACGGGATGCGGGTTGAAGAACTGGATTGGCCCGCCCAGAGTCCTGATCTCAACCCCATCGAACATATTTGGGACGAATTGGAACGACGTGTGAGATCCAGGATGGTTCGCCCTACATCTGACCAGGAACTGACCACGACACTCCTCGAGGAATGGAGGTAAATACCTGTGGACACATACCGTAAACTTGTGGACAGTATGCCATGTGTAGGGTGGAGATAGTGATAGCAGCTCGGGATGGTCCTACATACTACTGATTGAAGCTTTTTGCGGCTTTACGGTAGAGCAACAGGTGTCCCAACTCCTTTGATCATGTAGTGTACTTAGTGTACTAACATTCCATATCGAATCATTCAGAAATGTTAGGAAATGACACCCTCACAGAAAACCTTGAAATCTTCTGTAATTATAGTTTACCTAGATACATGAATATTTCCAAAATTTAAATGTTGCAGGTATGATCTAAAATTCATGAACTTAGTGGAGCTCCTTCATAATTTAAAAATGCAATAGTTCCTATAATTTTTGCAGTAGAACCTTGAATATTTTTTAAATTAAAGAGGAAGGTTTATATTTTTATGTTCATACTTCATATATTGAATATTTATTATGTATGTCTTGGAAAAAATGTAAATAATTTTTTTTTAAACAAACTCGATTGATAAGCATTATAATTTTTTTAGGATATTGCCCCTTCATAGATTCCTTTGAAAGTTTTATAATATTATTATAAATCTTTCTTTATGTCACACAAAAAGAATAAATGTGTAGAAATAATGGGAAGTGTGGAAAAAACGCTTTTTTAAGAAATAATTAAATTGGTAATTTATGACTACCATGTCACCTGTTTGTGACTAAATTCCTGAAATTTCCCTTGCTTATGCTAATATTTCACTGAAGGATGTGCTACGTAGTACAAAAATTATAAGAATTTCAGAAATATCTGCTACCATGAACACGATTTCAATGTAAAGCGATGGGAAATCTCCCTGCGATGGTATTGGTGGCACTGTTAAAAGACTTGTCACAAAAACAAGTTGCAAAGACTATATAAAGATCAAATACTTACAGCGTCGCAGGTATTTGAATTCTGCCAGGAGAACCTGCAAGGCATTTCATTTCTCTTTGTTCCAAAAGATGAAATGGTACAAGTTAGAAATTTTTCTTTTTCCACGCTTTGAAAGTGCAAAAACGGTTCCTGGAACACGATCTATGCATCGCACTATACCACTATCACCAATCACGATTGGAGCAAAAAGGCTAAGCTATTATTTCTCTACACTTCCGTCACTAATGCAAGTGTGACGACTCCATCCTCCCGGTAGAGTGCATGAGCACATATATCATATGATCAACTGGAGAGTGGGGCGATCAAGGGTTCGGGGCCAGTAAATGATGACTACAAGGACTTAGGTTTGCGAGTTAAAATCACTACCAGCTTTATTCTTTCTACACATAATTATGACATACATCAATTTATCATAATCAAAATACCATACAACAGATCCGTGCAGCCCCCGGGGACATAAACGTAATAACTATAATATATTAATCAACTGTTAATGCTTACTGATGGGATTAGTACCCACGTTCGGACAACTCGGAATGAGACAGTGTGCCTTTGAACTTCAGTAGCAGCTAAGTTATACAACAAAGGGGGGGGGGGGGGGAGTTATTGCCTCAGTCAGCGTTAACAGGTTCCCGTTTCCTGTGTTTGCTTCCCCGGAACAAATATTCCGAACTTTTTATCGTGCAAGTTCGCGCGACGGGAGCAAACACTGGCACCTGACATCCACTGGCGAGCTACGATAGCATCACAGCGTTATCTCTCGCAACACGTGACCGTAATTCCGACGGTGCGTCAGCTGGTGCTTACGATTCGTGCTCCTCCTTTTGCTGCCGCTCAGTGGCTATCTGCTCATTCCAGTACATTTGTAATCATATGTTATGAATCAGTTCTCATTAATCAAACTTAACGATATCAATTTAGCGTTAACATTGTACCGAAATACTACAGAGCAAATACAACTTTTTATCGGTCGAGTTCATCTTTACTTTTCTTTAACATTTCACAGAAGTCAACACGAAGATAATTAGAATGATTTTAGTTCAAGTGAGCCCCGGCGGGAGGCTCCGAGATCTCAGCTAAATTTTTCCTTTAAAAGCTTGCTCAATCCGTGGCTTTCCTCTCTGGTAAAGAATTGAGAAAGACATGACTCACCCGAGATCTTGATTGCTCGATAAATTGTCTCGTCCCACTTGATTTGGCTGTATAATTCTTTACAGTTGTTCACTCGTCCCTCTGGAGTCTCCACGTTCACCTTTTCGAATTCCCGGCACCATTACGTCACCAACTCGCATATTTCACTGGTGCCCTGTCACCGTCGCAATCCTCCTAAACAACTTATTTAACATATCATTTTTAACAAATAACAAACATACGTGTACCAGCTGTACAGAAAATGCAATTTAACTCGAATCAAACAGCACATCCATTCCAGCTCAGGCTTCTGATCATGGAGTTCGAACCAAGTCGGCCTTTTATTCCCGTTGCACATGTCCACTCCGATCAGAAGCCGACTCTGGAATGCCTAAAAAACAATGAGCCAAAAACAAAAACATGCATATTCGCTAACAATCACAACCACCAACAAAGCACACACACGAAACTTTCACACTCGAAACAACAATTCAACGATCAACAAGATAAGAGGAAAAGGGTTTTATCAAACCAAGCTTTTATAATGCTATATTTAGTAGTAACAATATAGCTTAATTTTGCAACAATAAACAATAGATACATTTAACTCTCGCCATAACGAATTGTCCAATTGTCACAACAATCAATTCGTAGTAATGAATTTGACAACCATTAGAACACGAACCATTGAACCGACTTGAAAAATTTTTTCTTTAACATAAATTGTCATCGATCCTGTGTATGTGTGTCAAGTTTCAGCTCTCTAGGTTGTCGGGAGGTTGGTTTAATATTGATTACAAGATTTGACCTAAACAAACTAACATTGCAAGGTTAATAAAAGCTTTTAAAAATAACGCTACAATAATACTGATAGACGCAAAATAACGAAGTAAATAAATTCTCAAACAATCTTTACTAACAAATTATAAAATCATAAGTGTTTCCTTTTACTAGCCTAGTCAATTTGTTCCACATCTGAAGCAATATAACAAAAGACAATCGCTCTTAATCCCTTTCCCTGGATACCTGTATCAACATAAAATAAATCCCACAAAAACTTAAATAAACCCCCTCCGCCGAACACACGTGACTTCCAGCTAACCTGGAACGTCACACAAGAATGCTCTCTGCGGCCCAACTGCTATGTTGCATGTGCATATGATTCTTCTTGGTACTTGGGGATTGTTGAGAAAGTGCATGGTGACGAAGATGATGTTACAGTAAGTTTCATGCATCCTCATCGACCATCCTGATAATGATGTTTATGACGTTGATTCGTTCTCTCATATTCTAAGTGAAGTTGATGTCACCACAGCAACAGGCCGTATTTATTCTCTAAGCAAAGAGTCTTCAAGATTAGTGGAAGAAAAGTGGTCCTCGTACAAAAAAAAATGTGGTAGGCTTTATCGAGACACGGTCGCAAGTGTTTTTAACGTGAATACGTCGTATAAAATAAAAAGAACTAAAAGAACGTACTTTTGAAGTGTGTGAATTCATTATTTAATTTTAAATAATTGAAGGGCTCGGTGCATTAAGGACCTAACCCACAGGAAGAAGTTACTGAAACATATTGTAAATGGATTTCACAAGCAGTAATTATTACATTTAGTTAGAATTTCTTCCTCTGGATTAGATCCTTATTGGCCCGAGCCCTTCAAGTAATAATAATTATTTTAATCATTAATTTTATAATTTCCGTATATAATCCATAAATTTAATAATTTAAACAAAAGACAGTAGTTCCAATCAACTGTTTAGAATTTCAGTATCCTCAATGAAATTTCTATTTCAGTCTCAATATAATGAGCAATAAATGAAAGAAATGCGGTAACTGTAATATTATTAATATTATTGTAGACTTAGTCTAATTTTTTCCTTATTTCTATAATTATGAGAAGTACAATATTGCAATAATTACTATAATCGCACATGACGATAAGAAACAATTCCACTAAATGAACATCGCAACGACATTGGTTGGGCGAAGATGGTATCGTAGACGGTAGCTCTGGTAGTGTCTCACACTCGGTTTAACACTGGACGATGCTCTGAGAAATAAGAGATGTAATTCAGACGTTCCACATGGATGTTGTGAGTAAAAGTGAAATCTATGCAAGTATTGCCCAGAGACGTGGCCGTCGCCGCCTGCGTTGCGCAGTCGATATTGAACATGTCCTTCATGAAACCTACAAACTGCGTATTCTGCGTTATATCTACATTGAAATCGCCGCACAGGACTGTTGGTATATCGGCGTCCACCTTGAGAAACGGATGAGCGTTATTAGTGATGTGTAAGGCGCCAGCGACTGGAACAAGAGCATACCGATGTAATGTAACGATGAGCCGGGATGTATGTAAACAGAGCCCAGGATAAACTGAATGGTGGAGTCCATCGAGATCTCCGCCAAACTTATGTCACCACGATGGTTGTTGATTTTAACGGTGATCGGGGCACACGTAGTTGGGCTGTATATCTGCTAATACAGAGAGATTCAAATCGTGTGCAAAGCTATTTAAGGGGGTATTATAGAAATCAAGGTAAACACAAAAAGTCCTCTTAACATGGGTCCAATTTTTTTTCTTTTCAAATTACAAGAAATGTTCAAAGTGGCCTCCTTGAGCCTGAATGCAGACATTGCATCGTCGAATAAGTGATTCGTATATGTTTGTCATTACCTCATGATCACGTCTAATTTCGTCAGCCGATGCTATTAATCTGGCCACTAATTGTGCCCGTATGTCTATCTGACACGGTACACCATGTGTTTCAAATGTCCCCACAGATTAAGGTCCCGTGAGCGAGGTGACCATTTGTTTCAAATGTCCAGTGGATTAAGGTCCGGTGAGCGAGGTGGCCATGCTATGGGCCCATTGCGCCCAATCCATTTGTTAGGGATGTGCATGTTAAGTCATTCATTAGCAACTCTACCAACATGAGGAGGGGCTCCAATGTGTTGGAACCACATCTGTTGACGGATTGCAAGAGGTGTATCTTCTAAGAGTTCATGCGGTCTGTTTTTCAGAAAATCATATCTCTGGTCATTCAGACGTTCCTGTAGAAACTCCAGCTCCAGTAGTTGGCCATTGAAAATGCCCGCCCACACATTTTCATTAAAACGTTGCTGGAAATATCGTTGTCGGACTCCGTGTGGATTTTGATCAGCCCAAATGTGTTGATTGTGGAATGTATTAATTCCATCTCGGGTGAACGTGGCCTCATCAGTCCATTAAATCTTGCTAGGCACATCATTATCGTTCACCACTTGCTGCAGTAACCACTGATAAAAGCCTACACGAGCAGGATAATCATTTGGTTGCAGTGCTTGCACACTTTGATAATGATATGGGTACAATCTCTCTGAATGCAAAGTTCGCCAAACAAAACTCTGTATCAGGTTAAATTGTGCTGCAAGGCGTCGAGTACTTGATGTTGGATTCATGTGAACAGCATGCAGCACTCTGTTCGCACCTTGAACATTCCGTCGTACATTTGAACAACAGTAGGAACCATTCTACCAGTGTCACGAAGTCGTTGGAAGTTACGACTAAAACACGGAGTGAAGGATGAAGACGATCTAGAAATCGTTGTCTGTATTCTCTAGATGCTTGCAGAGCATTTCCATTGCAAAAACCATACGTAAAGAGAACGTCAGCATACTCTACGAACGTCATGATTATCACATGTAAATAATTGATAAGATGAGAGTTACGCAGTGGAAGATGAATTACATGTAACAGACTCGGATTATAATATGAAAAGTAATAAATGTTTATTAGATTACAACAATATGAATAAATAAGTATAAACAAAATAACTGAATAACTGGTAAAGACCAGGATTAATTGGAAAATGTCACTAATAAATAACGCATTAATACAATAAACGTCAATTAAAATAAGCTACACCTAAAATCACTAAAGGCTCAAATTAATGTTTAGCTTATTCAAAATTTCAAATGGTAGGCTGCCAAAATAAATATTCAAATACTTAAGCTTAAACTAAGCATGTACCATTAAATGTATAAAGCAAAAATGAGCAGATTGGAATCTATTCCATTAATAATTGAGCGAGAATTAAATTACATTCTCTTACATAACCTCTGCGTAAGATATCAAGTATAAATAAATAACCAACAATACTTGACAATTAGCAAAAATTCTAAAGTGCTATTTGAAATACTTAAACCATAAGTAATTATTATTGCTAGCAAAACTGCCTTGGTGAGGCTCAAAACATGTACAACTGAATTCGTCTAGATTCAATGAATAGGATGACATAAATATTTGACATCTACATATCTTACACAATTACCTTAACGTAACAAAATGACATAAGCTTTGAATTCAACTTCAAACTTAAAGTTCCAGTCCGTGAAAGTCAAAAATGCACAAAAGATACATTGACGGTAATCTTGATATTGTCTATGAAAAAATGTCATTGACATGACACGTGAACACTACATAAAGTTTCTTTATGAAAGAATACCAAGTCCGAATTAAATCGTGACAAATAGATTCAGAGTCATAGTTCTTGGGCTCTAAAATATAGAGATGAAAAATAAACAGATTAAAATGCTCAAGCCTTTACATCACATCCTTTTAACGAGTATACACATGAATAGCCGCTGAGAAAAATTTAATAACACAGACGTCGGCAAAAGAATAAATAAACTTCTTAATACAGAATTTATTTGAAGAAATTGCAGGCGTTAAAAGAGAAGGAATAGCTGCATTGGACAAGGCATAATTAAGCTGTAATAACTTTTAACACAGTAAAACCTAGTTGGTCGTCTAAATAGGCCCGAAGGCTGAACGGCCATAACCCGTTGACGACGGCACGACACTGCAATTCACGGCGTGCGAGTTCCACAAACGCCGCACGAATTACGCACCCATTCGCACCCACAAAGAAAGACGCACTTACTAAGGAATGACAGCGGATCACTATCGTAGTCGGGAATGCATTGGCGGGCCCTTCGGTGTGGGACTGCGACGACGAGACGCTACCTTGCCTTTGTTCGAACCCGAGTTCAGAAACCTCCGCCTGTTTGGCTTCGCTGCCCGGCGTCGTCTTTTCCAACGGCGTAGTTTGGTCGCTGACGGCCGTCTCCGACGCGGCGAGACGAGTTTCTTTACTGCTTTCCAGTCTCAGGATATTACAGCAACTCCTCTCGCTAATCGGCGTCCTCCCTCGGAGCTCTTTTTCCGCACAACCTCTCCAGTTGGCAACTCTCGAGTCCTTTTTCGTTTCCTCCGTTTTTCTTTCAAATGCCGCGCTCCAATCTCTCCTCGCTTGATGATTGGCCCCTACGTGTTGACGACGTTGATGATCTTGGTGACGTCGCCGTCTTCTCCTCCCGGAGCGATAGAAGATCCGAGAGTGAAAGTAAGTCGTTGCGTCACTGGAATTCTCGATGGAATTCGAATTCCGTGACAATGATGTTATGATAGTTTTCTACAATTGTCTACGAATGTACTATATCCGACAATGAAATTTAGCCAGTCAGCAGGGGCAGCGTATGCTAGATTATTGAGTACTCGCTCATTGTTGAGCGGGCAACACGGTGGAAGCTTAGCTTCTAAACTGTTGGAGCAGTTGAGTTCATTGTTCGATGTTCGGTACCGACTATGGTGGGAGACTGAACTTAACAATTAAGCTGAGGTAAGCAGCTTCAATACGGGGTTCGCGCTAGGCTTCTCCTCAAAGCATATGAGGAAGGGTTCAGTTTTTTCCGATGCATTTAATCCTACGACTATGCCCATTTTCAGCCATTACGTTAAAATATAAATTAGTGGATAGACACGTTGTTCTGTTCGCTAATAACATAGAATAATTTAAAACGAGATATTAATATAATGTTATTTCCGTAAAATGAATTAACGGAAGAACAAGTTAAAGAAAGTTTTAATATAACTTTATTTCAATAACGAGTAAAAGAAACTTTTATAACTTTATTTTAATAACGAAATAGAAAATTAGTGGATGTGTATACGTTGATGAGGATTCGACAGGCAATATTTCTGTGGCAGAGTTTAATCCAGGATTTGAGGTTTTCTCCAAAACCCATGTTTCCAGCACAAGCCATAAGTATTCATGGCATACCCTGTCGAAGGCTTTTTCTTGGTCGATGGAGAGCATGTAGACCTCGATGTTGTTCAGTTTACAGTAGTCCTTGATATTTCTTATGGTGTTGATGGAGTCGTGTATCCGCCTGCCCTTGACTGCGCATGTTTGGTCCTGCTCTATTATTTCGTCGAGGACGGTTGAAAGCCTGTTGGCAATGATTTTGGCCAGGATCTTATAGTCGGTGGTCAGGAGCGAGATTGATCTCCACATGCTTACTTCTGTGGGTTCGTCAGTGGCTTCGCCTTTCGATACTAGAGTAATTATACCGAGTCTTTGGGAAGGGGAGAGTTGCCCATTTATGAGGCTGTCATTGAAGACGTCCACGAGCGGGTTTCTCAAGAGTTCGTGGAAGCGTTTATAGAATTCGAATGGGATGCCATCAAAGCCAGGAGATTTGTTGTTGGTGCTCTGCTTAATTACTTGGACGACTTCATGGGTCGTTATCGGCTCTTCCAACTTCTCCCTTTGTAGTTACCTGATCTGCTTTGTGTTCTTTAGAAAGAATGGCCGTATATTGGGGTCTGACTGTTTTGGGCAGAAGATGTTTCGACAAGTGTTTTCAAATTGTTGCATTATGTCGGAGCGTGTGTGGAGAACTAGTCCTTCCGAGTTTTTGAGGGCGTTGATGTTTTTTTCCTGGATTAGGTTGCCTCCTGATTAAAGAAAAATTTGGTTGGTTTTTCATTGTTGTCAATCAGTTGGGCTATAGAGCGGATCATAGCACCCCGAGCTTTTTCCTCGAGCTTGGTGTTGAGCTCCCGCTTCAATTTGTTGTAGTTATGGAGGTCAGTGGCAGGGTTTTGCATTATATATTTTGATTTCTGTTGTAGGTGTTTTATTTCGTTGTTCTGAGCGGTCTTAATTGAAGTTGAGTGTTTAACAGCGAGGCATTTAATTTTTGCTTTCAGTTTTTCCCACTAGATGGCGTCATGGTATTTACTGTTGATTTCTTCTAAAAGCTTGGTCATCTCGTCGATGAACTGTTGGTTGGCGAGAAGACTTACGTTGAATTTCCAGAATGCAAGTCCTGTCGTGTTAGGGTGGGGGGGAAAAGGGAGAGTGTAATATAATCGTGGTCGCTGAAAGGGCAGGGTTCAATGTCTGCTTTCGTATTATTGTCAACATAATCCTTGCTTATATAGAACCTGTCTATTCGGGTGTGTGCTGAGTTCCCGGAGAAAGTGAATCCCAGTGCTGTTGGGTGTTGCAATCTCCAGACATCGCTCAGGTTATTTTCGGTGTATATGTTATTGAGCCTTTGCCCGTGGGTAATACTGGCCTCGCTGTCGCCTCCTATCTTGTCAGAGGTGTCGTCTGCGATGCAGTTGAAGTCTCCCGCTAGAATCAGTTTCCCGTTAAGCGATAGGTATTCTGGAATAATTTTGTTGATATAAAAGTTTCTGTGGGTCGGATTGTCGGGTAAATAACAGTTGATTATGCGGAAGGGGATAGTATTTATGGTGGCATCAATGGTTAAAATTCTACCACCTTGTCTGGCATTTGATTGGTTTACATGAATTGGGGATGGCGTTTTGATTAAGGTACAAACAACTGCGCTTCGGTGAGCACCGAGGTTCCAGAAGCATTGATAATATTTATGGAAGCACTGAGCTGCCTCTAGTGCTTTACTTTGCTCAAGAATTTAGGTCTCCGATAGACAGGCTATATGAATATCATTTTTAGTAGGTAACCTAGAAGGGCTCTTTTTTTTGATGACTGTGGAAGCCCCTGACATTTAGGGATGGCTTGTTATCTCTTTGCCCGCGGGGGATGCGTTTCCTAATTGTTTCCTTTTCTTCTCCTGTTTCCTTAATGGCTTGGCGAAGTGGGGGTGGAGGGGGGTTCTTTTCATCTTTCTCGGAATTCTTCCTTTTCTCGGGAGCGGGTTTGTCTTCCCGGGATTCAGATTCTCGATGATTTTGGCAGCTCTGGAATTTCTGATGTGTTTTATATTTCTTCTTTAATTTCTTTTTCGTAGTCTGTATGTTCCATTTCAGTTGGAGCGTCACCGACGCTATGGTCGACCTCCATCCCGGTTGTCATTGGGGGGGGGGGTGCATTAGTCTGCATTTTCCGCAGAGTTCAGCACGACATTCTTTCCGTACGTGACCAGCTTGCTTGCATTTAAGGCAGTTCATTGAGCTGCCTTTTACGATGAGCAGAGCGGTTGCTCCTCCGATGGTTATCTGGTGAGGGATGTCTTCTATTTGTATATTTGGTTTCAGCTGGATGAAGGCTCTCCTGACGTGTGTATAGCTATCAGCTGTCAGTTACCAGCGAGCCTAGATTTCTTTCCCGGATGATGCGGGTGACCCTGCCGTAGTTGACGAAGGCGGCAGCAATTTCTTCGTTGGCAATTTCAAAAGGTAGCCAGTGAATCTTTACCATTATATCGGCCTGAGCGGGGGTGTTAATGACATAGTCGAAATTCTTCACTCTGAGTTTGGCTATCCGGAGTAGTTTCTTTCTCGCTTCTTCGGTTTTTAGTGTTATCTCGAACACACTGTTGAACTGGAGGGGGCCAATGGCTATGTCTTCTAGTGCGATTGCCTCACTTAGTGGGGGGACAAAGTCATTTTGTGTGTAAGGTTTACCACGTGAGTCTGCGATGGCGATCACGGATTGCTTGAATTTAAATCGGGATAGTGTTGTTCGGAAGCTGGGGGATAGGGTCTCCCAGGCAGTGGTGTGGGCCATGGTGTTCGTCTTAGTGGGCTGTTATGCGGCAATCATCGCTATATCTGCTGAGGCTTTACTCGCACTTGGCGTAAGGAAGGACAGCGTGCATAACGTTGGGCTCGCTAGGCTGGGAGCGCAAGCTGATAAGTCTGACCAGGTCGGAAACTAGATCACAACTCGCTGAGCCACTTTAAGCTGTTAACTGTAGCTGCAACAATGTAGGTATTTCTACTTAATCTGAATTGGTAAAAAACTTAATGATTTTTTTTCCATGCAAATTTTGAGAAGTGCGTCGAATGGCTTTGCATGAGAGCTTAATTTGAAGTAATCTACTCGTCCAATTTTTTTCCATCAAAATCGGTGACTCAGAGTACTTGGTTTTGGTTTGGGTTTATTTGGTATTAACGTCCTTTTTAACTGCCATGGTCATTTCAGGACGGCGTTATATGGGCCGCAAATTTTGCCTCGCAAGGTTTCTTTAATGTGCAGCCACCAAACGACTACAGTGGACCAACGGCTTTACTTCCCTTCCAAAAGAAGTGCGTGATCTCAGGATTTTCCCCTGAAAAAATCCTCGTCGTCCTCCGCCGGGGTCGAACCCGCGTCCTCGGGCATCAGAGGCGATCATGTAACTATTGAGCCACCAAGGCTGATCAGAGTACTTGGAGTCTCCTTGTTAGCATTGAAAGTTTCCAATGGTATCCTAATGGTATTATTAAAATACCACTTAACCACAAAAGTCCTTGCCGTTTTTAATTCCGGAAAACAAAATGATGTACACAAAAAGCAGCGTATCGCTAGTCTCCAAAGTAATCACCATTAGCATTTAGCACCTTCTGCAAACGTGTCTCTAGTTGATCAATCCCCTGTCTGTAACACTTGTCGGTCTTGGACTCAATGAAGTCCGTGAGCGCCTTTCGCATATGTCTGTATCCTTGGTGTAGGATTTTCCACGAACATGGTTGTCCAGAGAATGGAAAACGTGATAATCCGTTGGAAGAAGATCTGGTGAGTACGGTGGATGACACAAAGTTTCCCAGCCAAGCCGATCTATAGTTTCCCTGGCCACCCGCGCCATATGTGGCCGGGCATTGTCATGAAGGAAGATTATTCCTTTGCGATTCACTAATGCTGGCTCCTTCTGCTGCAATGCCTGTTCCACACGTTCCAACTGCTGGGAGTACAGGTCCCCCGTGATGGTTTGGCCTGTTGATAGCAGCTCGTAGTGAACCATTTGGTATCTACTCCACCAGACACAGAGCATGATCTCGAGTAGGTGTATAGTGGCTTTGAGGTGTAGCGGAGAAGTAGCGGCTCAACACCTAAAGATTCCCTTATTGTGCTGTTGTGCCCTCTACCTGCCACACCTCTCAGAAATCTCATTTCGGCCGCTTGTACCCGCGATCGCACTCTTTCGGTCATTACCCAAGCCTCATGACCATAGGTGAGGATGGGGACAAAGATAGATTTGAAGACGGAGAGCTTGGCTTTGTTACCCAGCTCGCGTTTCGTTACCACGGATCGCCACAGTTCACGTCTGACACAGCTTGCTGCACCGACCCGAGCATCCAATTCTTTCTCCTGCCGTCCATCACTCGTGAATGCAATCCCGAGTTACTTGAATTTCTCCACCTGTCTCAATGAAGCTCCCCTAACATGGAGAGCACACTGAGCAGGCCGTCTTGAAAGGACCAGAACCTCGGTTTTAGCCGCACTGATCTTAATCCCAGTTTCTTCACGTTTGGCTGCAAACCGGTCTAGTGCATGCTGAGGGTTCGTGCGAGAAGACCCAAGGAGGACAAGGTCGTCAGCAAAGAGCAACCTCTCCACCAGGCAGTCATCCACACAAACAAGCTCATCGCCTCGGCTGCCCCTGTCTATCCAGTCCATAAAGATAATGAACAAGAGGGGCGACAGTACGCACCCTTGGCGGATTCTAACACCCACGGTGAACGGTCTTGACTTAATGCCATTTATCCGGACACACATCTCAGAGCTTTCGTACAGAGACATGATAGCAACCAGTAATTTCCCGTCCACTCCATACTTTTGCAACACTTGCCAGAGCTTCTCCCGAGGAACTGTCATATGCTTTTTCGAGGTCCACAAAGCAAGCGTAGACCTCTTTTGCATACTCCCAGGATTTCTCAAAGATTTGCCTTAGAGCAAAGATGTGATCCGTCGTGCTTCGGCCAGGTCGGAAAACACACTGCTCCCCCAACAGTTTGGAGTCGACTATTTCCCGACTTCTCTTTTCTCCAGACACTTAGCGTACACTTTCCCAGGAATACTGAGCAAAGAGATGCCTCGATAGTTGTTGCAATCTTTCTGATCTCCCTTTTTGAAAATAGGGATCATAATTCCTGTCTGCCATTACTTAGGGGCCTGTCCAGATATCCAAGCAACCTGACACACTCGAGTCAGCCACAGGATACCATCCTGATTTAAGGCTTTTAACATCTCGGACCGGATTTCATCATCACCTGCAGCTTTGCCAGTCTTCAGGGACTTAATCGCCCATCTGACTTCTGCTTCAGTGATACTACCGTGCCTATTCTCCGCTCCAAGGTGCACCTCATGTGCCTCAGTTGTTGCTGTCACCAGATTAAGAACAGATGCAAAGTATTCCTTCCACCTATGCAATACGCTCTCCTCCGTTTTCAGAAGCCTCCCATCTGAACTCTTAATAGTTTGTGATGAAAGAGACATCTTTCCACGGAGGCGGCGCACGGTCTGCCAGAACACCTTGTTTGCCGAACCATAGTCTGCCTCCAATTTCTGCCCCGAACTTCTCCCAGGCCTTGGCTTTAGCTGTTGATACTGTCTTTGCTGCTGCTTTTCGCGCCTCAGTGTACCGCACTCGACTCGAAGTTGACTTATTTGCAAGCCATAGCAAATAGGCTTCCTTATTTGTCTTGACAGCTTCTTTAACTTCAACGTTCCGTCCTGCGCCACACTCAGCCGCTTACGACCACAGCACAGTGTAGCCGAAGTAATCACAGCAGTTTTAAACAACTGCCACTCCTCTTCAACAGCACCACGATCACTGGGTAGTTCTTTGAAACTTGAAGATATGTTATCTGCAAAGGTCTTCCTCACAGCTCTATCCTCCAATGCCTCCCATTTGATGCGCCTAGTTTGTCTGAACCTACTACTTCGCTTGGTTGGCATGGATTCAGAGAACAGCAAAGTGCAGACAACAAGGTGGTGGATCAGTTGATAGTTCTGCCCCTCTTCTCACACGAGTATCCAACACTGATCGGAAAAGGTCGGCTGAAACGATTACAAAATCAATCAGTGACTTCTGGTCCAGTGCATCCCTGTACCAGATATACTTATGGACATCCCTGTGCTGGAAGAAGGTGTTTGTGATGGAAAGTCCATTGTTGCAACAGAGATCCAACAACCACTTCCCATTCACATTTAAATCGGGGTCACCATTCTTCCCAATCACGCCTTTCCACATTTGGTCATCAGGCCCTACGTGTGCATTGAAGTCGCCCATCAGGATGACAGAATCTGACTCCCTCTCCTGCTAAGAGCAGCATCAACTTTATCTAGAAAAAGTGGGTACTCCGTAACTGCATTTGGAGCATATGCAACGAATAGAGAGAGAGACCGTTTCTCTATCTGAAGCTTCAGGAGACACAGCCTTTCACCTAAAGGGGTCCAATCTGCAACATAATCTGCCAGCCGGGGACTTGTGAGTATCCCCACTCCCGCCTGGGCGGTCATGTTAAGGTCGACACCAGAGTAGAAAAGCTTCCACCCTCCTTCTAAGTCCACAGTTCCAAAACCCGGGCGCTTCGTAGAGGTAATATCTATGATATCCAGTCGATACCGTTTGGCTTCCTCCACTAACTCTGATTCCTTTCCTGTCATGGAGAATACGTTCCAAGTGCCGATTGACAGCACCCGATGCCGTTGTCGCTTTACCCGTTTCTCCTCCTGGGTAAAGGCATGCGCTGCCCCCGACCGTTTCCCCAAGCGCATAGCGAGTGCACTGGTGGGGCTTCTCGGAGGCATTGCTCTGAGATAACAGCCGGGAGACTGTCGACTATTTTTCGAACGAGAGCCTCTGCTTAACTCCCGAACGCGGGTGACTTTAACCTGCGCGACACCCGATGCAATATGAATTCTCTCATTCGTCGACATCATGAGATATATGTTTGTTTGGATACTCTTCGTCTCACTTCTCAACCATGACCTTTCTGGTAAGGGTGACCCTAAAGTAGCAGTGCTACAACCAGCATAGCTCACAGAATCCCTGAAGCACCCAAACCCTTTACCCACGGTAAGAGGGCATCCACTCAGGAATGGGTGTTGTGTACGAGGGTTGTACCAAAAGTAAGGTTCCCATATTTTTTACAAGTAGAAAACATTGTTTATTGTTATTAATTTATATATCGTTGAAAAGCTTACACTGTTGTCTATTTTTCAACATAGTCTCCATTTATTTCGACACACTTTTGAAGACGGTGCTCCAGCTTTTGTATTCCTAAGTCGAAGAAGTCTCCCGCCAATCCGTTGAGGAAGCGTGTGCCGTGGGAACCTTCAGGAATGCGTTCAACAAGTTCACGGACAGTGACCCTCCGATCTTTCAGCAGCTCACTGTTGATCTTCTGGGCAATCGAATCCGAAACCGGCGGTCTTCCACTCCGTTCTTCATCGTGAACTTCCGTGCGACCCTCAGCAAAAGCCCTGCACCATTTTCGGACGTGCTGAACCGACATGCACTTTTCACCATAAACCTCAGTCAGTTGCCGATGAATCTCCACGGGCGGTAACTTCCTTGCGTGGAGAAACCGGATTACTGCTCGAACCTCGCACTTGGCGGGAGCGGCGTTCAACACTTCCATCTCTGACGGCTGCCAAGCGAACACTGAGCGCCGTAGCGAATCGCTCGAGAGTGGGCTCGAGAGTGCGGGAACCACTGCGCACGGCACTGTTGTCGGATTTAGCCTACACCTTCCCTCGAGGCTGTAGCTCATTGGGAACCTTACTTTTGGTACAACCCTCGTATATCGAAGGTAAAAGTGAAAGTCAAGTTGGGACCAAAAAACGCTGGTGACAGAATAGAGGGTGTGACGGATTCGCGGGTGACAAAAACGAAGGAGCACTATACCGATATTTCTTTATTCTTAATTATTCATTACCTTGTTAGGTAAACTTTTAATTAAATTCCTGTTTGTGGCATTAAATCACACATCTATAATTCTTAGAGGTCAATTTTCTTATGGAATAGCAAATTAGAATTGAAATCAAAGATTAAGGAAAGTCAACAGGACAATAATAAAATATTCCAATGGAGCCAAGAAACTGTGTATCTATATGTGGTGAGAACTTGTAACAGGACAATATTGGATGTGCGCATTCGAAAATCCGATATCTTTGAACTACGTCTCTCAAAATAATAAACTTGGAAGAAATCAGAACTTAAAGATCGTTCTTATCAGCGTTCATGAAAAGTTTACAATATGTCTTTCCTGTTTCTATTGGATCATTTCTTGTACAAGTAAAATCAGTAGTCGCATTCAAATCTTTTCACTTAAGGGAAAGTGACTTTGTCTTTGCTTTTGAAAAGCAAAGAAAATAGGTTTTCATTGTGAATGAAATCGGAAGTGAAAAGGTCACTTTTGCTGCTTTTGTTACTTCTGCATCTAAAATTGCGTCAGCCTTAAATAAACATGATGAACATATTGAAATTGTTTGAATAATAGTAAGTAATTTATTGATTGTGGAAAATGTTTATTGTTCTCCATGGTTTTGTTATTCTTTAATTTATAAGCAAAAAAAAATTACAACGTTAAATAACGTTACTTACGCGATTAAATTACAAGTTGTAGCTGTGGGCAATCACCGAAACGAGCGAAGCGGTGATTCAATATGGCTACCACTAAACCGGAAGTTTGTAGCTGTAAAGCCAGAAAAGTAACAAAAGCAATGGGAAAAGTAGGTACTGACTCGCTTTCAGAAAAGTCACTTTTAGTACTTCGTTTTCCTCCAAATTACGTCACCGAAAGTGGCCTACACAAGATAAGTAAGAAAAGTGAAACTTCGCTTGTGACAGGCCTGTGAAAAAAATGCCAGTAGAAAAACGTCCCTGTCCCTGAAAGCGGGCCAAGCCAATACCACCAGGACAGAAAGCCTGCGTACGGACAAATCATACATTGTTACATCACCTACGGTAGGGCAAATTTCGGGGTTATTATTAAAGAAATACGATTAACAATACCATACTGTAGGTAATTTAACAATGTATCACGTTTCCGTGCGCAGGCTTTCTCTCTAGATGGCATTGGCCAAGCCCAGAAGAATGTGTACTTACTTTTCAAATTCGCCTATCCGTTAGAGTCGCGGGTACAGTGACCCTGTGAATTTTCCGCCATCAGGAGCATGTCAAGTGACTCGATCCGAGATTCTCCATGTAGTCTAACCTGGTTCTAGGCCCACCCTTTGGTCTCTTACATGATCACCGGATTGTAAAATAGCAACTGCCAAGAAAGGCCAGTTTGTAGCATCTCTATCAAATGCCCTTACCAACGCAACCGAGACCTCTCAGTGCGAAGTAACGGCTCAGCACCTAAATTCGTCCGTATTGTGCTGCTGTGCACTCTAGTAGGGAATCACCTGCCATACATGCCAAGAATCTCATTTCTGCCTCTCAGATCGCACCCGCGATTGCACTCTTTCGGTTATTACCAGATTCATAATCATTGATGAGTATGTAAACAACGGTAGATTTGAAAACAAAGACTTTGGCTTTCTTTCTTAGCTCACTTTTACCACGGATCGCCACATTTCGCATTCATAGCTTTCTCCAGCGATCCGAGTAACCAATAAATAATGTTATTTGCTTTTGATTTTATACCAAATCCCGTCGTACGGAAACTGTAATTTCGATATTATTTTTAAATAATTTCCTCGGTTACCGGACTGTGACAATTGACAATAATAAAGTCGCTGTCAATATGAGAACTACACTCTGACATTGTGCCAAATTCACTACTGTCAATGTAAAACACGTCTACATCTATCTAAACACAAACGCACTCCTAACAGAAAAACACTACTACATCTGTTAAATGTTAATTTTGTTCTTCAGTGAAACTTGCACGTCGGGCGCTTTTCAGTTCTGCTTTTTGTCGTTTTCATTACCTCCCTCATTCCCGCAACTTCCTCGGCATATTGCAAGACCATTATATTTTAAAATTAAAAAATATATACACCTCAGTGAATATCGTAAAATGAAATAAATAATGTCCTGATTTTATTCGATTTGATTTTTTTTCTAATTATGAAATTTCTTTTATTATTTTATTCTAATTGAAAAGTTATGACTATGCACATTTAATGAACACATTACTATAAAACAGAATATGTTACCTGCTTTTGCTATCAACTAATTTTATAATGTATTTTTTCATTATTTTTAATTTTTATTAAAACTAAATTATGAAAAATAAAAAAAGTATAACTATGTACAGTTAAGGAATAATTATACAGTTAAAGTATAATTATGTACAGTTAAGTTTGGTCAAAATTAATGGCCGATTGCACTTTCTAGATGTTGGCGAGTCGGTATGCAAGTTATTGTCGACTAATACATCAATGTGACATATGATTTAAAATGTCTGGTTCTTCTTTTTAAGCTGATGCTAAAAACTTGATCAAACGCTTTAGGTTGTGAAAGATTAGATCATTTTTTAAAATGCTGTCTACACAAGAGATAAACGTCATTTCATTGCACGAGTTTTAAACTTGGCCATAATGCTGCTAAAGCAACTCGAATATCATCAAAGCAAGGGGGTTTGAAAAATTACATGGCGGAAATACACCCTTGAAAATGAGGATGGCCGCGACCGTCCATCGAAAGTCGACGACAACCACCTGAAGACATTTATCGAAGCCGATTTGCGTAAATCCACAAGAGAAGTTGCCTAAAAACTCAAGGTAGACATTCTACAGTCGTTCGCCACTAGAAACAAAAAATAAAGCTCGATAAGTGGTAGCCCAAGGTGCACCAAAAGAAGGCTATGGTGACTGTTTGGTGGTCTGCATCCGGACTCATTCACAACAGTTTCCTGAATCAGGGTGAGACCATTAATGCTCGGTCATACGTTCAACATATCGACGACATGCACGAGAAATTTCAAAAATAGCATTAGTCAATCGAAAAGGTCCCATCTTGGTTCACGACAACACTCGGCCGCAAGTCGCAATTGTCACCCAACAGAAGTTGAATGATCTTGGCTACGAAACTCTTTATCATCCAGCATACTCACCTGATCTTTCGCCAACTGACTACCACTTTTCAAGCACCTCGATAATTTCCTGCATGGAAAATGCTTTAAAAACTACGAAGATGCGAAAACTGCCTTCAACGAGTTCGTAGCCTTCAGAAGCCCAGAATTCTACCAAGTCTATCCTCCAGGACGTAACGAGCGAAGAGCTAGCCCACGAGAGGACAATAACCCCAGACCGAAAGAATTCGCTACTTTTACATTTACTGGACTGAACATTTATCGCATATCAAGGCAGTTCCAGAAACAGTTTATAGGCGGGGCATTCCGAACATCCAACAGTGCTAAGGGATTCTTGAACCCGAAACGGAAAAACGATGGCACAGAGAATTTCCCAACAGGATGGACTGTACAGATTGAGATGCCTGGATTGTGAGGCGGTTTACGTCGGTCGACGGCTAGGTCATTCCGCAAAAGTTTCAAAGAGCATAGAAGGGCCTGGATATACGGACACGGAAGTCGGCAAACGCGGATCACCTCATAAAGGCTGGGCATCGCATAAGGACATATAAATTTGCATGGAAATACTGTGGAAGGGATGAGACGAAGGGAAAATATTGCTAAAGGAAGAAATGGAAATCAGAAGGCATTATCACCGAAGCGACGTCGTCCTCCTCAACGGACGAACATCGTTCGAGAGGGACGGCATCATTGAATGATTCATAAAAATGGAAGATGAACTAAAGGGGGATCTTCCGCAATATTAACATAAAAAGTACATGGTTTCCTAGTTCAATTTTGTAGCAGGATAGCCTCCGAAGATGATGATAATCGAAACGCGTTGGGCAAATAAAGTCTTGTTTACCGTATCACTTTTTGAACCCGTCTATTTTATTTACTGTTTCACGTGATACAAGACATGGATATCATAGATGGAATAAATATGCCTATGTCTCGTTGGCTAAAGTGTGTTGAATCTACTGGATATTACTTCGATTAATAAAGTGTTGTACTAAGGCCACACTTATGTATAGGACCACCCATATTTTCCCTTGTATGCAAGAAACAAAATAAAATAATTAAAACATTGTCACTGTATCAGATTCTCACAACTATTATTTATTGTTTCCAAAGAAAGCAACGAAAAACAAACAACAACAAGAATGAGAATTTATAAAAATAGAAATTAAGCTGTCCCATAAGTATAGGACCAGCATCACTTAATGCCCAATAAATCATCCCTTTTTTTTCAATATTTTTTTGAAAATTCGGTTTGGCATAGTTCTGACCAGGTTTTGCAGATAATCTAAATCAATTTCTTCCCAGGCATTCAACACAGCATACTTTAATTCTTCTATGTTGCGGTACTGTTTACCACCTGCGTAAACAGATCTGGCTAAAGCGCCCCATACATTTTCCACCGGTTTCATATCTGGAGATAGGGCAGGCCAGTCCATAATTTGCACCCAAATTGCTAAAAACCACTCACATGTGCTGTTTGCACGGTGAACTGGGCCATTATCTTGCTAGAAAATCCATCTGATCTCTCCAATCTTCTCCCCAAACGGTAAAAGATGAATATCAAGCAGATCTTAATAATCTGAAGTCTCCATTCTTCCACTAACAATAGCTAAATTGGTTCTACCATTCCATCCGAAGCCAATCCAGACCATAAGTGATCCTCCTCCCTGTTGCCATATGAAATACATTTCTTCTGACCTCCTGATGTCATGCCAGTAATATTGCCTGTCGTCTGGCCCATCTAAATCGAATTTTTTCTCCCCTCTCTTCCAATTTTCTGTCCAGAACATCACTGACTGGGCAAAGGCCAACCGTTTCTGCTTGTGGTGGTGCAATTGGAGTGCATGTTGCTGTTTTCTTTTCGTGTACACAAGAGATGATGCCTGCTTCACAATCCGTTGCACAGTTGATTTTGATACTGGAACATCTTCAGAATTGGCCACCGCACGCAAAGATGTTGTGGGGTCTTTCATTTTTTTAATAATCGCCCTTTTTTGTCGATTAGTCGTCTTCTGAGGTCTCCCAGATCTCTTTTTCTGGCCATACTGAGCACCAGCTTTCAAATAATTAAGTACAGCTTTATGTGACCGAGTTATAGCCTTTCCTATACCTCGTGCATTCACTCCAGAAGCTTTCAAAACATCAATTCGATCCCTTTCATAGTCTGACAAGGTGGTGTTACGAGGCATTGTGTTTAAGTTGCTTGTTTACAGCCACTTGAAAGTTTTTGTGGAGGCAACCCTATTAGATAATCAGCAGTGTCGTCTATTGACTGATTAATTACTGCTTTGTTAATTTTTCTGCTCGAAAAACGGCATTAAGTGATGCTGGTCCTATACTTACGTATAGGACTGCTTAATTTCTATTTTTATAAATTCTTATTCTTGTTGTTGTTTGGTTTCCATTATTTTCTTGTTGTTGTGAGAATCTGATACAGTGATAATGTTTTAATTATTTTACTTTGTTTCTGGCAGAGATAGCTAATAAAGGTTTCTGGATGGCTGGCTAATTGGATCGGTTTTTCTACCAAATTTTTTGGAACCTAGCTATCTGTCTTTCTAGAGAATATACAACTGAAACGAGAAATGTAATATGGTTTATGAACGAAGCTTGTTGCACCAACGTTTTTTAGTGTGGATACTTGTGAGTTTTTAAATGCAATATATCAAGAACGCTGGATTGGTGAAGGTGGACCTCAATTCAGACCTGCTCGATCCCCGCACTTGGATGTTTTTCTATGGCGCCATATGAAGTCGTTAGTTCAGACTACTCCAGTGGAAAATCGTTTATTTGATGGGTGTAATGCAAAAAGAAACAGCCCTGGTGTATATGAATGAGTTCGGTAGTCAATGAAGTGAAGATTCGATAACTAGCTGGTGGCAGTCATTTTCAGCAGTTATTAAGTACCGAAAGGTGCTTTATGCTAGCAGTGTGGGGAAACGTATCTGTCTTTTTGTCTGTCCGTCTGTTTGTCCGTCTGTTTTAAAAATCTGTTTTCGTCAGTCGATGAGTATGGTTCATGGCACGAATCAGTCACAAATATTATCTAAATCGTTTTTTGGCACGTGCACAAATGGTACCTCTATTTTCCCGCCAAGCAGTTTTCAATGGGGAGATATATTAAGTAATATATCAAACAAATCGTAATGACGAGATAAAAGCGGTTATTCATTACTATTTTCGTCAGTCAATGAATATGGTACATGGCACGAACCAGTCACAGATATTATCTAAATCAATTCAACAGCACAAGAATAAATGGTACCTTCACGACTCCACCTAGCAATTTTAAATGGACAGATATAATAAGTAATATATCAAACAAATCGTAACGACGAGATAGAAGCGGATATCAATTACTATTTTCGCCAATTGATAAATATGGTTCAGGAAATGAACCATATTGAAAAAGGTTGTAATCGAAACAATGGCACGTGCTCTAATGGTACCTTTATGACACCCTCAAAAATTTTCAATCATAAGATATGGCATGTAATATATCAAACAACTTGGAATGATGTGTCATGAATGAATATAACGTAAAATTAACGATAGTCCAAAATGGTTTCAAGGAACCTGGTTTAGTGGAACCATTCTGGTTTAGTGGAACCATTATTGTTCATTGGAACTTTCAATGCTAAAATAAAGCATATAATATATCAAACGATTGGAATGAGGTGTCATGGATGAATATAACCTAAAATTAATGATAATACAAATTGGTTTCAAGGATCCTGGTTTAGTGGTACCATTATTGTTCATTAGAACTTTCAATGCTAAAATAAGGCATGTAATATATATAATGACTTGGAATGATGTGTCATGAATGAACATAACGTAAAATTAAAGATATATGAAATTGGTTTCAAGGAACCTGGTTTAGTGGAACCATTATGTTTCATTTGAATCATATAAAGGAAGTATCTAAGACTGTTAGTAAACGACTTGGCATAATCTCGCAGCATCACTACCTTCCATCTAGAATATTGTTGTTATTATACAGTACACTGATGCATTCAACTATCTGCTATGGAATACAATTCTGGGGCTCTACTTCTAAATTTAACTTAACAAAAATCCTACGCATCCAAAAAAGGTTTCTTAGGATTCTTCTGAAGCTACCAATACGTTCTCGTGTATCGCCCGACTTTGGATGCTATAAAATATTAACTATTTTCCAAATATATATCCAACAATTACTAACGTTTACATTTGGGGGTGGCCGTGGCCTGGTTGTCTCGTCGGTTGGCTTGCCAATCGATGGAGTTCAGCAACTTCAGGCGCGGCCAGCTGCTGGTTGGGTGACGGCCTGGGCTTGAGGGCCACCGCTGGCGGGACAGCTATTTGGGGCGCGGCTGTTGGGGGACTCTGGTCTGACCCATTTGCCGATTGACCATAGCTGGTGTTCCAGCGGTTGGTGACAGCCTCTGGTTCGTTTATCCCCAGCAGCTTTTCCATCATGAAACCCCCCGTGCTTCGGAGGGCACGTTAAGCCGTCGGTCCCGACTGCTACTGTCATCTCGTAGCAGTCGTTATTAATGGGATGGCGCAAAACTCCCTCGTAGGAGTAGGTGCCGCAGATTATCGCTTGCGATAATCTACCCTCTGTACCAGATAAGATAAACGTTTACATTTAAAATTATTAATGGACATTTAATCGTATCTAATCCCCCAATAATACATCATCAGCAAGATTTTCACAGTTACCCCAGCCGATTTACTTCCTCAATAAGACGCCCATTAGCCCGTCAACTGTATTTCTGTTACTGGTATAAATTGGTGGGCCCGTGTGCCTGAATATCTGCAGCAAGCTCCAACCCCTGCTTCTTTTAAAAGAAAGTTAAAGCCCTTTCTTAATACATTTAGCCACTCATCTTCCCTCTAATATCAACCTTAAATAACTTTGTTTTTTGACAATGTATTAATGAGATTGTATCAGTTCATAAATATATATATATATTTTGATAATTTTTGTTGATAATTAAATTTATCTAATTGATAATTTGCAACTTTTTATATATTATATATTCATTAAATTAGACAATCCTTCACTTCTAACAATTCACACAAATCCCTATTTATTAGGTATTTTTTATTTATTTATTTTTTTAGATGTCATTCTGTATTTATTCTGCTACATCACTTTTGTAATTTGAATGATGGAGCCCCCTAAGACCTAACTTGTCCGTGTATTACCATACTGGTCTTAGACGAGCTCCGATGTAGTATACTTAACTAATAAATAAATAAATAAATAAATGCTAAAATATGGCATGTACTATATCAAACGCTTTGGAATGAGGTGTCATAAATGAATATAACGTAAAACTAATGATAGTCCAAATTGGTTTCAAGTAACCTGGTTTAGTGGAACCATTATGGTTTAGAGAAACCATTATGGTTCATTGGAACTTTCATTGCTAAAATATGGCATGTAATATATCAAACGCTTTGGAATGAGGTGTCATGAATGAATATAACGTAAAATTAATGATAGTCGAAATTGGTTCAAAGGTACATGGTGTAATGGCATCTTTATGGTCCGTTAGAAACTTACAATCTTACCATAGGGCTGTTTAAAATGTAGTCCCGCGAATGGTTTAGTTTAACCTTTCGGTACTTAGTTATGTCATTCCTTAATGGTTTATTAAGTACCGAAAGGTGCTTTATGCTAAGGGTGTGGGGAAACGTGTCTGTCTGTCTGTCTGTAACTCAAATTCCTCCGAGGGTATGAAAGATTTTAAAAATCTGTTTACGTCAGTCGATGAGTATGGTTCATGGGACGAACCAATCACACATATTATCTAAATCGGTTCATTGGCACGTGCACAAATGATACCTCTATTTTCCTGCCAAGCAATTTTCAATGGGAAGATATATTAAGTAATATATCATACAAATCGTAATGACGAGATAGAAGCGGTTATTCATTACTATTTTCGCCAATTGATAAATATGGTTCAGGAAATGAACCATTTTGAAAAAGGTTGTAATCGAAATAATGGCACGTGCTCTAATGGTACCCTTATGACACCCTGAAAAATTTTCAATCATAAGGTATGGCATGTACTATATCAAACAACTTGGAATGATGTGTCATGAATGAATATAACGTAAAATTAACGGTAGTCCAAATTGGCTTCAAGGAACCTGGTTTAGTGGAACCAATATGGTTCATTGGAACATTCAATGCTAAAATAAGGCATGTAATATATTAAACGCTTTAAATGATGTGTCATGAATGAATATAACGTAAAATTAATGATAGTCCAAATTGGTATAAAGGAACCTGATTTAGGGGAACCATTATGGTTTATTGGAACTTTCCAAGCTAAAGTATGGCATGTAATATATCAAATGACTTGGAATGATGTGTCATGAATGAACATAACGTAAAATTAACATGGGGCTGTTTAAAAATATAGTTCCGCGAATGGTAAGTTTAACCTTTCGGTACTTGCTTATGTCATTCCTTAATGGTTTATTACAGATTAAGAAGATTTATATGTAATATTCAATAATAAAAGAATGTTTTGTCGAAAAACCTGTTTGTTGATAATATGAACTGATGAACCTTATGGGCGTTAATGATTCTCAATGATACAGATTATAAGAAAAAAATTTTTTTACTTAACTTCATGTAGAGTGTCACAAATGATGATCACTCACAGTACTGCTATGAAAATCTCCATTTTTAATCTCTAATCAAAACTAAAAAATTATACGGACAAGAAGGAAAAAAAAACAGTGGAACGAAATAAAGACAAAACTAAATTTACAAAACAAAATCACATTATTGAAATTTCTGATTGAAATGAGCACAAATCGTTGCTGAAATGAAAATGAGTTCAAAAAAAGAATATTTTATTGCATAAAACTGCTATAAAAAATGAACACTTTTAGTCGTAATATTGCTATTCCTTTTGTTCGATTGGCAGTTTGCCTATCTTTACCACAGGTCTTTTGAAAACACCAGTTGAAGCTTTTACAGATGCAACTGTAAGAATACCGTCGTTTCCAGGATGCAACTCTGTGATTCGGCCTATTGGCCTTTTGTTGGTGGGATATTATCTTCCTTTAAAATCACGAGGTCATTATCATGGAGTTTTTCTTTAGTTGTGTACCATTTCGGGCGTTCTTGCAGTGTACTTAAATATTCATGATGCCAACGTCGCCAAAAATGTTGAGCTAATTGTTGCACCATCTGCCATCTCTTGAGTCAGTTAACTGGCACAGCTGTCAAATCTGGTTCCGGAATTGATTTCAAGGCATTTCTGATCAAGAAATGGCCTGGGGTCAGCGCCTCCAAATCATGTAGGTCACTAGACAACGGGCATAATGGTCTTGAATTCAAACACGCTTCAACTTCTGTTATCACTGTATACAAGTCTTCGTAAGTTAGAATAGTGTTTCCAAGAATTCCTCGTAGGTGTTATTTCGTTGATTTGATGCTTTCTTCCCAAAGTCCTCTCTTAATGAGGGGTGCTCTCAGATGGATGAAATTACAATGCCTTCTTCTACTGCGAAACTCTTAATTGCTTGCTGATTTGTTGAGTTTGTTATAAACTGGCGAAGCCTTTATAATTCTGTGTTTGCTCCGATAAAATTTGTTTCATTGCCACTGTAAACCTCCTTGCACTTTCCACGTTTTGCAATGATACGCTTAATTGCAACCAAAAAGGTCTGTGTGGATAAGTCTGTAGCTAATTGCCTTTGTGGCAAAACAAATGAAGAGTACGATGTATCCCTTATAAATTTCTCCTCCTCTACCTTTCATTGTCGTAATTGAGAAAGGGCCGCATAAGTAAATCCCAACGAAAATGAATGCTTTCGTGAATGTTACACGACTCCGAGGTAAATTGCCCATTTGGGGAGTCATAACGGTTGATTTATCATGATAACATTTCAAACATTGGTGAGTATACTGACGAACTATGTTCCGTCCACCAATGATCAAAATTTCTGACGAACCATGGTGAGCAATAAATCGGTGCCTGGATTAAGAACAGTTTCTGATATTGCTGTACAATCAATTTCATTAAATTGTGGCGTCTAGGAAGAAGCATAGGATTCCTCTGATCAAATTGAACATTGGCATGAATAATCTGTCCTCCAACTCTAATTATACCATGGGCATCAATGAAAGGATTCAGCTTCTGGTAAGTCTTTGCAATTTTGCCCTTCTTCTCTAATGAATCGTACAATTCCTTGAACTCGGTACGTTGGACAATTTTTATCAAATGATTTAGTGCTTCTTGAATTTCCGTAACGCTGACATGCTGTTCTCTTGAACCTTCGTGTTTATTTTTTAGGCGATTGATAAACCGTCGAGAGTAAGCTACCACTCGTAGAAGAGGGCTAAGTGTTGAGTAATGATTCATGAGATCGTCTGCAAAGGAAGTCGAATGTGATATGATGACAGATTTCTTCTCTTCGAGTGTAGTTGATTCCGGTTTTTGAAGAGCTCGCCAAGTGTCTTCTGGATGAAGTAAAATTGAGGGGCCTGCCCACCACTCCTCTCTGTTAATGAGGTCACGAGGCAAGGATCCCCTTGAAACGATATCAGCAGGATTGAGTTTAGTTGGGACTTGTCGCCACTGCGGAGGTGGTACCAGAGACTATATTTCGAAAATGCGATTAGCGACAAATGGTTTCCACTGCCTTCATTGATGACTAAGCCATGCTAGCACGATGGTTGAGTCTGTGCATGCTGTGATGCTACTTAATTTGATTGTAACTGAAGTTTGAATTGTTTTGACCAAGCGTACTAATGAAATTTATTTTAGAGGAGCTAATCTAGTTTTAGCACCAAAGGGACGAACGGTGATATATCCATTAGCCTCGATGGATCTCACATAAATGCATGCTGCATATGCATTAATCGATGCATCACAGAATCCATGTAACTCAACAATTGCTCCTGCTATGAGAACATGAGGAGGAATTTTAATTTCTTCCAGAAGCTGTGAAAGCACATCTTGCCAACGCGGATACAAAGTTCAGGAGCTTGACCGTCCCAATCGATCACTGCCAGAGCCGAACGGGGCGGCGAGCGAGTCGAGCAGTGAAGCGGGGACAGCGGAGGTTTTGTCGACGTGACAAACGACGGGCAAAAGCAGCGCTCCGTGCCTTCAGCCGCCTGAGTGGGTTCCTCCACGTGGATTCCAACGAACGATAGCCGAGTGGACTACTACACTCGTAAGTGTTCAATTTTCCGTAGGCAATAACGCCACCCTAATAAGACATTCGTTTTTTGAGCTTACACGTAGTGAGCTCCGTTACCAGACCGTGATTTGCGGGCTGTGGCCATTTAGTATGGCAGCCTATCTGTTCCAAGAACTGGGGTTCACATTAGCTCGGCCTCCAAGTGCTATTCGGAACGGCAGGTCTTAACATTCCTAATTTCCGTTTGTCACAAAGTTTTGCGACATATTCGGGCTCCGATATTATTAACCGATCCGATCAGTTAAATAATAATGTCGGAGTTCGAATTGCGCCACAAGGTGGCGGCTCGAGGCGTAACTGCGCGAGCTTAGATTGTGAGCTCTCTTGTGAAGTAAAAAGAGCGCGGAAGTGGCGGAAACGGCGCGTTGGCATGCGCAAGACGAATACGGCGAGGCGGGAAACAAAGATTGAGGAGAGTGACCGTGGGATTGAAGGCAGAAGGTTGTCTGAGGAGAGCTTAGACGCTATTTCAAGTGTTGATAACATTGTGTCTAATAGAAGTCCGAGAGATGCGTTGAAGGGACAGCCACGAATGCAATTTCCTACGGAGAGGGAAGGCATTTCTCTCGCAGCTAAGACAAGTGCGTCGGATACTGAGTCATGCGAAACTTTTGCTAATAACGATGTTTTCAAAGTTTTAGCATTAGGAAGCCTCGACTCGGATTCACCACCTGAACACGAACTTTCTCCAGCCCGCCAACGGTGCAGCTAGCAGCCACGTCAGCGAGCCCGTCTTCAGAGAGAAGCAATTAAGACTCGAGTGGAAAAAGTCTTGTCCGTTCGCCCTCTTTCACAGGTCGAGTCTGCTCCATTTGTCGGTCTGCACATTAGTCGTCGTCGAAGGATTGCCACGCCGGATTAAGACAGAAGAGTTAATCCCAGCCGGAAAGGATAATCAAGACCAGGACCAAAAGTGGACCGGAGTCTTTCCCTGGACGATTGCCGCCTACATACAGGAGAGTCTCGGCGCCTTCTTCCCACTCGACAGGTAAGCCATGTTTTCTAACTTTTTTGACTGGCTCTGTCAGGTCGCAAAATGTCTCTCATAATTGTCCCGCCTGCCGTTAAAGGAAAATGTCTATGCGCGCCAATTGTGAGATTTCTCTAGGCCTATGCGTGTAGGTCTATATGGAGTATAGAAAATTATTTTTTTTTAAAGAAAATAATACAATTTTCCCATTTCCTGGGCAGCGTAATTATGAGGGTTACTTTGTTCATTGTTTATTAGTCCAGAGAGGTTATTTAGGCTTAGGCTTGTTTTGCGTTTGGTCTTATTTCGTCAACGGTTGTAAACTGTTTATTTTTTTTTTCTCGTTGATAGATTCCCTGTGGGATCGGTCCAGGCATCAAACGCTAGGCGTGAACGCTCTCTGGTGTTGCGTTCAGTATAGCCATTAATCCTTCTTTTTTTTAAAACTCTTTGAGAAGCAAGATTCTATAAGCGGAAGGCTACGTCGGTTTGGCAAATGTATGGCATACCACTCCGCGGCTCTTCCCATTAAAATTTTGCGACAGAAACCGAATTTTGCATTAATGCAATACTTCGGCAGTTTTTTGTGTGTGCTTTTGCACTTTACGTGAGTTTCCGCGTTTATGTGGAGGTCACGTGGGAATGTAATAAATTTTAACTTACATACTTAACTTAAATTACATTCTTTCTGTTTATTTGTACATTCGATCTTTATTTGTCAATAAATTACTTTATTTAATAGTTATTTCCTAAAGATTTGCTCTGTGTCTTTGTTTACTATTAACAATTTTTATTTTTCCACTGCGCTCATAACTTTTGCGTGACACCGTTACCACGAAGCAATTGTGTAAAAACTGCTTCCGCATAAAGTGTATCATAAGATTTAATATATGCGTTTTCATTCTTCTATTTGTGTAGCTGATGTGGAAATTAGCCTATGCATAGGTCAACTTCAATTTTAGTCTTTACCAAACTGGACATGAGCTTAATTTGATTTAGTGACTTTTAAAATTATGATGATAGTATATTTAAGACTTTTCCGACTTAATCTGAAGAGAATGTGTATTGAAATTCCAGCAATGTTAATGCTTGTTACTGTCTAAGGACTTTGTTCGATGAACTGTGAGAACTATTTAAGTGTGTCTTGCTTTTACTTGTGGTAGCTAGTTATATTGATAACTTTACCTACTGGTGTGAAATTTATATGTATACCCATATTTTGTTGTTATATGCTTTGCTATTGTGCATTAGTATAAATATTTTCTCATTAAGTTGATATTTCCTAAGTATGCCGTCAGGGGCATGATGTTGTGTTACATAGAGATACAAATGTGTGTATTTATTTTGCAACGTGTTATTGTTAATTTTGGTGGAATTATTTAGCGAAAAGAAGAGCAATTCTTTTCTATTTTTGTCTTTGCTCAAAGGGGTCCAGCGACCATTTTATGTTTGTCATATAAAGTACTTTGTAGCTTTAAGATATTTTAAGCTATTTACCATTTATTGTTGATTATTTAATTTTTGTTAAGTCACAATAAACTTTATTTTCAATTTATCTTCCGTCCACTGATAACGTTTTCTTGATTTTATTCCACGGCGCAACTGTTGTCTGCTATTCAACATTTTTAGACGTTACAGTTATCAATGTTGAGGACTTCCTTGTCTGCTCTAAGATGATTTGGAAGTTGACTCAATAACATTTCTGAATTTGAAAACCATTTTAGGAGATTCATTCGACTCGAGCTAAACATTCCTTGTAACTGGGTAACAATCCTTAATACTTGCTGCTCATCATCATTGCCTGAAAGTAGATCGTCTACATAAAAGTCCTTCTGAACGAC
The DNA here is from genome assembly GCA_023313115.1 of Rhysida immarginata. Classification (NCBI taxonomy): domain Eukaryota; kingdom Metazoa; phylum Arthropoda; class Chilopoda; order Scolopendromorpha; family Scolopendridae; genus Rhysida; species Rhysida immarginata. The sequence goes on along the minus strand of JAHWFO010075847.1, from coordinate 177,367 downwards.
AGTACTTGCCAAAGGATAATTTGATTTTTCGTCCATTGCCAATTGCTGTAAGCTACGGATCGCTAGAAATGGTGCAGATGCAATGCCACATGTTACAGTGTTCAGTCTGAACTCTTCATCTGGCTGTGCTGGATCTTGTCGCCACAAGATACGCTGAAAATCACGATCATCGGGATGAATGTTGAATTGGCGGTACATTTTCTCCTCGTCGGCAGTAAACACATATTTGTAACAACGAAATCGTAAAAGGATTTCAAAAATGTAATCTTGTAATTTCCCACCTACCATGAGGCGGTCATTGAATGAAAAACCAGAAATGGTTTTAGCTGAAGCATCGAAAACCACTCGCAGCTTTGTCGAAAATGGTGAGGGAGATAATTTGCTGATTTGTTCAAATCTGCAACTGATAATTTAGTCATGTGACATAATTTTTCGTAATCGTTCATGAAGTTGCAATATTATTGCTTGCGATCTGGCATGTTGGCCAATCGTCTCTCTACGGATTGCAACCGTCGCAAGGCCATGGTACCTGATTCCCCTAACTGGTCAGCGTCAATCTTGAAAGGAAGCCGTACAGCATAACGTCCAGTCTCCTCACGATAATGCATTTTTCGAAAGTGATCTTCACACATTTGTTGTTCCTCGGAAAAATGCGGTTGTGTGTTGATCTCTTCAATTTCCCAAAAACGACTTAGAGCATCACTTTCTTGACCTTGGATGTAATGCACATTTGCATATATCATTGGTATATTGGTAATTGGTCCACAAATCGCCCAACCAAAAATTGGGTTCTGTGCATAAGTTAATTGATTACCGAAGCGTATACCTTCATTGGTAACAACTTCATTGTAGTAATCCATTCCAAGTAAAATGTCTATTTCTCACGGAATGTTGCAATAAGGACCGGCTAGAGAAAGTTGTTTTAATTCCGTGCAACTAGTGATGTCTATTCGACTGCTGGAAATGCTTCCAGTCACTCGTTTTAAAATGTAAGCTTCAATACAGATATTAAAGGGTTCTTCCGTTGATTGTAGCATTAAATTTACTATACCCAGAGTAGCTGGAACACTGGATTCTCATATTTCTATTGTTGACATTATGCCCTACAGTCTCTTGCATCCAAGTCTTTTCACGGTTATTTCTGATATGAATGATGATTAAAAATATTGCTGTTATGCAACATTCGTAAGAGTTCTGATTTCACTCCGCAACAGAAGGAATTCACTGATCAGTTTTAGTTTCAATTTTTACACAAAGGCGAGGCTTAATGAACCAAAAGATGCATCAGTTCATCCGGCTCGAAGGACCAAAAAAGATGAACCATTTGGGCGTTAATGATTCTCAATTATGCTGATTATAAGATAAAAAAATTGTTACTTAACTTCATATAGAGTGTCACAAATGATGATCGGTCACAGTACTGCTATGAAAATCTCCATTTTTAATCTCTAATCAAAACTAAAAACGATACAGACAAGAAGGAAAAAACAGTGGAACGAAATAAAGACAAAACGAAATTTAGAAAATAAACTCACATTATTGAAAGTGCTGATTGAAATGAGCACAAATCGTTGCTAAAATGAAAATGAGTTCAAAAAATTCATTGCATAAAACAGTCTTATAAAAAATGAACACTTTTAGTCGTAACAAAACCTTTATCGTCTTGTATCTTCGAAACAAAGCGGCATTACGAAAAATCATCAAAGGACAAAAAATTAACCCAAAGAATCTTTGCAGTACGTTTGATAAACATCCTGTATAAGTAGTTAATAAAAAGGTTACTCTGAGCAGTTCCAAAAACTTTCATAGTAATTGATATTAAGTGAATTTGAAAAAAAATGGATGGAAAATTCTGCGACCTGGATTCGAACCAAGAACCTCGACTGTTATGGTCGACGCCTCTACCAATTGGACCATCGCAGACACTTGTACAGCCATGCTGTCACTTGTGTCTTAAAGACAACCAAGTTGTCAAGATGCAAGGCCCAATGGGAGGCGGGCACCCATTCTTAGTGTGTGTTCATCAAACTTTCGGATGGTTTGGATAGGAGAAATTATTAGATATTGGAGTTTGCTCCAGTTTAGTTCTTTATTTCTTAACTTTCATAGTCTTTGCTTAATGAACCATTATTTATTCTCTTTTGTCTGTTAGTCTTTTTCTAAATTTCAGATTTCGGACTTTGTCAGATTCGAGGCATAAGCAAAATTACAGAATATTTTGAATGTTTTTTAGATAGTGCGCATTACTTTAATTTTGTCAACTTTGACATTGTTTGAAGATATTGTTTAATATTTCCACGTTCACAAAGTGCTATTATGCCGAAAACTAATGAGAAGTCGATTAAACCTTCCTCTACCCGTTCGGCCTCCCGTGGGACGCCGCTGAAGAATTCCCTTGATGACCCTCCTCTGTCCTTGTCAGAATCTGCTATATTGACACTCTTCGAGCGACCGGATTTCTGGAACTTGATTTCAAATAAGGTTACTGAAAAATTATCCGAACTTTTAGACAACAAGTTATCTGTAGCCAGCGACAATTTCACAATTGAATAATATTTCGACGCAACTAGAGTCACTTGGCGCCAGATGCAATGCACTTCAAGATAAACTCGATAAACTAAATAACGAATTTTATTTAGAAGATCACACTTGAATTGATATATTGGCAGAGGAACTGGATAACCTAGAGCAGGATTCGCGCCGGCCTAATTTGCGGATTTTTGGTTTGACTGAAAAACCCTCTGACACACTCATCGACACGTTACCGTCGTTTTTTGATGACAATATGGACACTACATTAGGCCCCAAGGATATCGTCGCGGCTAACAGATTGGGTTCCCGCACGTCTGGAAAACCTCGCCCATTAATTGTGCGCTTTTCAACTTACCTACTGATGAAAAATCGAATGAAGTTAAAGTCACAGCAGCCACGAGTGGCTATTGTGGAAGACCTTACTACTTTGCGTTGCAAGCTCTTGCGTGAAGCCAAATCACGTTATGGAACAACTATTGCTTGGAACTGTAGTGGCTCTGTATTTATTAAAAATACAAGTGGTAAGATAAGGCGAATTAGACGCGTTGCAGATATGCACCAGCCTTGAGTTGATACTATTTTTTACCAATTGATTTCTTCTTTATGGGCTAATCTCTCTAGGTATTTTGGTTTTATTTTTGTTTGTTCCTTAGTAATTATGAGCTTAGACCATTATAGGGTCTTTTTCATTTACTTTTATGTTTTTATCCGCTTGCTTACATTTATTGTATTGTACTAAATTGTTTTTTTCCTGTCGTTAGTTTAGTTGGTTTATTTGTGTTAATTTGTGTTAATTTTTCTATCTTAAGTATATTAAGTTGACTGCTTGTTTGTTTAGTTTTTTCTTTTGGTCTATTTTTGTAGCTCACCTTAGTTTGTTAAGTTTTTATGTGAATTTTTTCTGTTTATACTTTCTGTCTGTAATATTGAATATAATCGTATTTATGATGCCTTTTTTACAACCGAATTCTTTGAAGGAGGCCAACCGCAACTTGCAGAAATTACCGGTCAATATTTTCAAGACTGGTCTTTCCTTTTTTTAACCGACTTCAAAAAAAAGAAGGTTCTATGTTCGTCTGTATGTATTTTTTTAATGTATGTTCATCGGTATTTCCTTCATTTATAAACCGATTTTAAAAATTCTTTTTACATTGGATTCGGTTTAGCACCAAGATGGTCCCATATTAATTTAATTGGTATTGGACCTTGTACTCCGGAAATACACCATCGAACTCCTCAAAATCAAATAGAAAATTTGAAATGATCGAGGTATTTTTAGGTTGATGACCATCGTATAACAAGGCAGGTACATAACTGTGGTCAAGGACGTGCTGGAATGGTCTGAGGTTGGACTACGAAGGCAGACATAGAACTCCTTAACGACGAACAGCATAAATGTCTCGTTTATGTTATTGTGGGTATTATGTCGATCCTATTAGCTACAGGTACATGCTGGACTGGAGTACATAACTATGGCCGAGTACGTGCTGGACTGGAGTAGACTTGAACTACGAAGGAAGACAATGGAACTCCTTTACGGCAAGCAGTATGAATATCTCTTTAAAGTTATTGAAGGAATTATGTCGTTCCTACAGGTATCTTACTGTAGAGCTAAGCAGAAAGCAGCGTTCGGGAGTCAGCATCTCATGCTTTTGAGCCAGCCACAGCACTCATTAACGATTAGGAGTTAGGGGATAATACTGTGATTTTCAATTTGATTACCAACGTCGTCTACAATCGTTTTAATCTTGCCATTTCTCAAAATGCCTTTTCATTGTGTGGTTTAGTTAGTAATTTACTTGGTTCTAAATCACAAAGTTTACACGACTTAGGGCAACATACACTTGACCCTTAGCAAAGTTTTTTTTTCCTAAGTCAATTACTGCTTTATTTAATGTACCCTGAAGCTTATGAACGGTTACAGCCCAACTCAAGATTAATGACAACATTCTTTTTTCAACATCCCCGTAGCCTTTTGTTGCTTAAGATGTTGCTGATACGGGTGCTATTGCAACTAAGCCGTCAGCGTCTTTCACTTTAGTACCAATGGTCTCATCGTCAAATTTAATATAAACAGCATCAGGTAACTCTCCTGTTTCTAACTGATCGCGACGAAGGGCAGGCCACCTAAATTTGCAAACTATTCCCATCGCACCGTTGACTAGACCCTCAGTAACTGATATGTTCTGGAACCAATGCCCACGTTTAATATGTGAGACAAACCATAACAGTTATTCACATCAGCAGGAATTACGCTACGTGGTGGTTGTTTTCCGTAGGTTGCGGCCTCTCATCGGTAGCATGCAAGGTGTAAACGCGACTTGGATGAAATAGTTTACCCGTCACTTTAGAATTATACTCATCTACCAATCTGATCGTTGGAAAAATTCTAACTGCAGCGCCATCTGCGAAATCACCAACCTGTTCAACTCTTCGTCTTTCACACAAAAATTGCAATTGTGAGAAAGTAAGCTCACCAAATCGCAAATTATTTAACAAACCGACAAATTCGTCATCGCTACTCTGACGCATGTTGATAGTGAGCTCGCAGAAAGAAAACTGTTGCCATAAATGTATTTACCGGTGGTAACTGCATGATTTCGCCAAATAACAATACACTTAAACCGCCAAACAATAAATGATTGCTTCTGAATTCCTGCAGGCGTAAGTGGATTATACGCAAATTTTCGTAAGATACCATCGATATTTCATCAATTACTAACCATTTGGTATAACGCCATTTACGCCTTTCCCTAACCAATGGCTGAACATTCATTTTACGATAAGTTATCGTAGTGTCTTTTTCGATGGGAAGTGAAAAAACTGAGTGAAGGGTTCTACCAGAAATTTTGGCGTGCAGCAACATCCGTTAAAGACGCCACTTCTGCAAATGTTGGTTTCAACAAAGAATCCACCGTTGGAGCATAGCAGCGACTAATATGCTCAAGAATTAATTTTAATAAAAAGGATTTCCCGCTACCTGCTCCACCCGTGATAAATAATAATAAAGGCTGTAAATTATCAAAAAACCTAATGTCTCTCTCAATCGAATCCGAAACCTGTTTTAGTAAATTTTTTTGTTGAACATTCAGGCTTCTGATTCCACTTATAAACAGCTCATTGGGCATAGCAGTGGAATCATTGTCTTCGAAAAAATCATCATGATTATATACATTGATTTGGTCTTCGGCGTATATATTCATATTATGTTGTCTAGGGTTGTTGATATCTCTATCTCCGTTCACAGTGTTGAGTGCTACAGCTTGAACAAGACCTTGTTGTATCATTTGCTCGGCATGGGCGAACTGCACCACGGATAAATTATACAGAAGAGGTCCTCACTCTGATCGTCGGCGTAAGAAACAAGCTTCAGTTCACTCTCATTCAAATGTGACACACAATCAGATTGTTAAAAAACCCTTCTCGGTCACTGTTTAGAGTATAACTAGCAAAGGTACCCGGCGTTGCCCGGGATAATTACACTTGTATGTAAACAGAACAATCTCTAAAAATTAAATTAAACTTTGCAATATTTTAAAAATAAACACATGAAAATGCTTAGAATTAATACAGTAAAAATTCCTAATGAAAATCCTAAAAAAAACCTTTAACGTGTGCGTAAAACTGCTGCTAGATTTCTGATTAGCATTCTTGTATTATCACTATCTAGAATTTTCGTTCTCCTGGTCTCTTAACTCAATGTCACCGTCATCATCGTTCCAAAATGTACTTGAAACGGTTTCGTAACGAACTGCAAATTCAGCCAAGCTTATCTCTTCTACATCTTTTGGTCTTTGTTTGTAGCGATCGAATATACTGTTGAACACCGACGTTTCATCTTCACAAAATCGTAAAATTTTATAGCTTTGATCCGGACGACAGCTATTTACGAAAACTGTTTTTCTTGAACACATCTTTAGAGACAAATGGCAGAAACAGTAGGCAGCTTCTGGTGCACTAAGTAAATGTCGTCCAAGTATCGCCATTGAAAGAGAAAACAGCTTCTTCCATACATCATTACTTTGACGTTTTGCTTTTTGAACCGCTTCCCTTACAACTTCGCCACAATCACTGGGTTCACATTTGCTTGCATACTTGGCAATATAATAAGCAACAGCTGCTACATTCCCACAAGGCTGTATATCCATGTTTGATCCCCAAATTTTGAGAAGAACTAAGTTATCGTTGTTAACCATAACTTCGTCTGCATTCCTTTGCAGCACACAAAAACGCCCGTTTTTACGAAGGGCGTCATCAGGTTCCAGGCAGTTCGTAGTGTTACTTATCGGCCTTGGAAATCCAAAACCACAGGAACCAGTATTTCGATCCTTATAGCAGGTTGTGGAATGTTTGTGAATTTGTTACCTTTTTATCAGCTCAGCGTTATCACCGTAAAGTGAACATGACATAACCTGATCGATTAGTCTAAGCCCTTCAGGACTATCGAAATCTAGTACAGTGTTGCACCACAAAAGCATATTTAGATAGGGGCTTCCTCTGTTTTGGAATTCTATTCTGTACCAAAAATCTGTAATAGCTCCTCCTAAACATTCGGGATTCATTTTCAAAAACCTCATCAAGGCATTTACCCTAAGTGTGAACTGTCTAGCTATAACAATTGGGTATTTTTGTACTAGTTCGAGTCGTTCATCGAATGGCAAGTCTTCAACAGCGTCAGGCATTGCATCACGGCGCCCATCTGCTATGAGTAATGCTTTGATCATGTCTGGCCAGTTCAGATCGTTACATGATAATGTAACATACCAAGTTGGAAGACCAAGACTCCGCACCATAGCAATCAACTCAGCGCAACATCTTTTCCAGTATGCAGCCGATCCTCTTATGTTTCTCATCGTTAAATGCATGTTATCTACGAGACCTTGACGTGTATATTCACCTTGCTTCATTCGACATGAGACGGAAACACTTGCCTTAGCTTTAAAATATTTTACAACAGACAACGCAAAGAATAAATAATCATTTCTTTGAAACCGCTTATCATTGCCCATAATTCGTGCTTGGAAATAATCAAGAGCAGTTATAGAAATGTTCTCTATCTTCACCAAAACCGTTTCTCCCATCAGGGTAAAGAAAATACCAACAAAGTTCTTCCATTCTTTTCTCCCGCTCAATATTAAGGGGTGGTGCGGTTTTTCTTTGGACTTCAACAACTCTTACTTGATCATCTAATTCTTTTCCATTGTTAGCGTTAATAATGGTATCCAAATTCGGTATGTCTTCATCAATTGAATAAAGTGAACTTGTCGAAAAAATGATTCGTCTTTCTAAAATATTAGTATCTGAACTTAGAGTCAATATCGGAGTTGTAGAATTCAGTAACTTACTGTCAATTGTATTTTGAGGTGGCAATACTTGGGAAGTAGAATTAACCGGGATAATGCTTCTAGTATTGATATTATCAGAAAATGTACAGGATAAATTGATAGGACCTTTATAGCAACACGTGTAAACAAGTGACTCTTGAGTGACTACGTGTTCCACTATGGGATCGAAATCTGAATTATTAAGTAGCGGAAGAATAGAGCTACTTATTGTTTTCACAATGTCCGTCTGTCTGTCCGTCCGTGCGCCGTCCTCTTCATAATTTCTGCATTTTTTGAGGTAGAAGGTTGAAATTCGGATTGTAGCTTACTATGGGCATGTGCACCTTCACTATTTAGTTTGATTTTGATTGGCCCACTGGGGTCGGAGTTTCGGGGCCGGAAATTAGGGCGGACCAAAGGGTCTACGCGTATTTATGCATATAAAGGAATGAAATTCGGTATGCAGGTTCCTCTGAGCAAGATCAACATTATTGTAAAGTTTGGGCAAAATTGTCCTAATAGGGTCGGAGTTATGGGGGTGGCAATCACTTGGTCTTTTGAACTATGGCAACGTATGGAGTGCCATATATCATTCGATCGAAAATGATAAGAAAGTAAAGAAGATAGGGTTCTTTTATATTTTCTAAATACAAGGTTAGAGAAAATCAATTTTTGGTTTTAAAAACTGGGGGTTAAAAAGTGCAGATGAAGGAATAAAAAAAAAAGATGAACTCAGGGCTTCCGCTACTTTCCTATACCTTCCTCGGAGGCTTAATTTCATGTTACATGGTAGACCATGTGATGTCTCGTAGTGTGATGCTTGAGAAGCAACCTCTTGCAGTGCTTCTCTCTCTTCGTTGACAATAGAAATAGGCGTAATGGAATATGTGTTTAAAAAATGTTCATTACCTTTATTTATCTTTAAATTACGACGAAGAATTGCGTATAATTGATCCATGTTCACAAAGCGCATGGAACATGCAGTACCTCTGGAAGACGCTTTATAATCTTTTGGTCTCCTAACATGAGAATCCCATAGCCAATAATGCATATTGCCAGATAAGTTTTGGCATGCAATAGCAACGGAAACTGAAGTTAATGTAATAATTCCACAATGGTAATATCTAAAAAACCTTACTAAGGCATTTTTTCAAATTTGGGAACCCTTCCTCACTCTGGTCTCTATCGATATGAGCATCAATCGAAATATTATTCTGCACATTTAAATTTACCCAAAGCCCGTTAAACATTAACCGTGGCAGTTCTACCAACGCTAAATATTTTACATTTCATTCTCCAGCATTGGGATTTTGTCGTGCTAAAATACTTTGCCGATAGTATGTATCTCCAATTGTCAATATATAGTCAACATCACTCACCGTCCAAGTATTAGCATCTGATAATGCAAATGCGGCACAAGCGACCGCTGCAACACCAGTACACTGCCTTCCACGAGAGTCTATGCTAAACCGTTCATTGACTTGGTGAAACGAACCACGTCAAATAGATATATCGTTGTTTATGTTTACAAAACTTCTGGGCTGATTTTCTTGTACAAGCAATTGCGGAGCCTGTACTTGGACATTACCGCAGTCTTCGTGAATTTCAGTAACCTGAAGTATCTGTGAAAGATCGTAGTCAAATATATTCGCAAAGTTTGGTATGACGTCTTGGTACAGCCTGTTATGTAGTAGTAGCCATTGTAAAGCAGTATTTACTCTTTCAATGTTTATATTAAACTGTTCATATTGTTGCAAGTTCTCACGTGTTTCTACTATTACAACCAATCCTGCACTACATAGTGGAAGCGGTAATTGCTCAGCAATCTCGACAACGTCTTGTGCAAATAAAACCACTTGCCCTTTAAATCAATTTTGGCTGAACCTATTTTGTACCCTAACAATTTTTAAAAATGGAATTATTCTCGTAAGTAGGCGTTGTTCTACATCCGTCAAACTGGCTATATCTGGTGGTATAGGTGCAACATCTATTTTGTTCCAATACGCTTGGGGAGCACTTTACGTTTCCTCAGGCTGGTAGAGCATCGCGAACATGTCACAATATTACTCATTTCTACCAATATACTAGGCAGTAAATCTTGGCGACATGACGTTCCTAGGTGGCATCTCTGCTGAGCGTACAATAATTTTCTACATATACTACATGGAGTATCAGCGAATTCATTGATAGCAGACAGAAAATTATATTCTCCGATAAAGCGTATTCTACGCATACTTTCCTCTTCTTTGTTCCTTATTTTCGATTTGTCTTGTCTCAAGATTACGCTGTCTCATCGAGGTTAGCCTTTGAGTACGTTGGTGAAGAAGTTCATTTCTAGTTCGTTGACGAGTGATATCGAATCGATGTTCTCATTGTTGAGGAGTCTCTTTTTTTAAACGTTCCCGAATGACATCCATGCGATGCTGGCGGTGTTCAGTTGATTCGTGTGATAATTGAGAACGTATGTAACTTCTCATCTGAGATAATCTTGCTTGACGAACCAGTGGTGATTCTTTGGAACGTGATATAGCATTTCGGTTGCAATTCTTAGACAGACGTTTCTTATTTTCTTTAATAGTTTCCCTATTCCTATTTGCCCTCATGCGGGTTGCTCCTTTAGTCTACCCATGACGCTAATAAAATTTCCAAAGTAATAAAACCAAATAGCTTTATAAAAATATGAAAAAAAAACTTTGGTAAACAAACTTCGAAATTAGTGCCTATTTAATTAATATAGTAGACTTAACAAACTAAAACCATTCACTACTAGAAGCGAACCCACCCGTTTGTATAATCGGGAAATAACCCATTGTTATATTTTTTCTTCGTTGTGACAACGTCCACCGTCGCTGATTTTATATAAATGATATATGATATAAACTACACGAATATTCACACAGAAGTTAACTATATTTTAACTTAAAGTTCTAATATATACATCACTTATAGTAGTTTTTTCTAATACCATACTTACTATATACGAATAATACATTAAAAATGGAAAAATAAACTAAATTAAAAAAAAAAATTAAACCGACTTCAAAAAACTAGGAAAAGGCACTGAAGAGCGAAAAATAAATGAATTAAAGATTAAGTTCAAAAGATAATAAAATTACTTATTAATATACCTATATTACTACGTACATATTATGATCCCTTTATATAATTCTAGAGTGACAATTCTTATCAAAACCTGGTACGTATTAATTTCAATAAAATATTATTATATACACTACCTACTGATCTGTTTGAAGTCGATGCCAAGCCAAATCGATAACAGGTACTATACCGTTCACGAAATATTCCCCACCTCAATATTGCGCTATCGGAAATGTTGATTGATTGCTCACTCCTAGAACTTGTTCACTTATCCGCGTTATAAGATTTGGAAAACAACAGCTTCTGTATCCAAGCGAAAGGATAACGATTTTAAAATCAAGTTTAAATAGCATATTCACTTTTTTTCGTTTCATAGGGAACTGTAAGAAATTTAATTCATAAGGTAGTAGAGAGTTTCATATTGTCCACATCCCACAAAACAAGGCGCTAGCATACATACAAACACCTCTTGGTTAAAATGAGTGACAATGTCGTTCCTTTCATCGGCATGCGGATTTAAAACTATCATTTTCCAAATGATTTTTTTAACTTGCCGTTATTTATACAATCTATTTCAAGGTGTATTAATTTCGAAATTAATTTTATGATACAACCTCATTGAAGAAAGTTTTTAATCACCAGAATAGTCACCAAACACTCCTTTACAAAGTGGCTCCGAATTTTCGTAGTAGCACCTTCCTCCCTATCTCAAAAATAGATTAATCTGTTTCTAGAAACATCGGAGCTTTAGCTATTAGAGAAATATAACAGGAAGAATTAAACGATCTTTCTCTCCGTGCAAGTGAGGTGTGGAATAGTTCGTGATCGGTATTGTACATAAGCGACGAAATGTGTGAGCGAGTGCTCGTTCTGAGTAACGCAACCCAAACGGGCAGACACGTGCAGGCAGACGTTGTTGGCGGATGTCTCAAATTATATAAAATTTTTGAATAACGTTGTTGATAAATTTGTATGATTTGACTGTTGCAGATAAATTTATTGGTCGGTCTATGATCATTGAAAACATATTTAGGTATTTCATTAGAAATATATTCAGTTACTAATTAAGTTGTTTATATCGCTAAGTATTTTTACGTTTCGGGCTTGGCACCGACTTCAAACAGATCAGTAGGTAGTGTATATAATAATATTTTATTAAATTAATACGTAACAGGTTTTGGTAAGAATTGTCACTCTAGAATTATATAAAGGGATCATAATATGTATGTAGTAATATAGGTATATTAATAAGTAATTTTATTATCCTTTGAACTTAATCTTTAATTCATTTATTTTTCGCTTTTTAGTGACTTTTCGTAGTATTTTGAAGTCGGTTTAATTATTTTTTTAAATTTAGTTTATTTGTATTAAACACTCGTGGTCTATTCCCGAACTTTAACTGTTTGCAATTAAATCTTAAACTATTAAAACTGACATCTAAAGATCTAATATTTACACAAACCTGGTTGTTTGACCAGCATGATGCGCCTCCGTTAGACGGCTACAAAGCCGTCTCTATTAACGGTCCAACAAAAGAGGTGGAGGTATTAGTATTTACTTACTTACTTTTCAAACCCGCTTATCCGTTAGGGTCGCGGGGGCAGCAGCCCTATGGAGGATTTCCAGCGATTGCGATCTTCCGCCATCAGGTGCATGTCCTCCCTGGTAATACCCAAGCGACTCGAACCCAGATTCTCCATGTAGTCTAGCCACCTGGTTCTAGGCCGACCCCTTGGTCTCTTACCCACCGGCTTGGAAAAAGCAACTGCCTAGGAAGACCAGTTTGCGGCATCCGTATCACGTGGCCATAGCAGCGCAACTGAGATCTCTCAATGCGAAGAAGTAGCGGCTCAACACCTAAAGATTCTGGGAGTACAGAATCTGGCTCCTTCTGCTGCAATGCCTTCTGGCTCCTTTTAGCCGCACTGATCTTAATCCCAGTTTCTTCACGTTTGGCTGCAAACCGGTCTAGTGCATGCTGAGGGTTCGTGCGAGAAGACCCAAGGAGGACAAGGTCGTCAGCAAAGAGCAACCTCTCCACCAGGCAGTCATCCACACAAACAAGCTCATCGCCTCGGCTGCCCCTGTCTATCCAGTCAATAAAGATAATGATCAAGTACGCACCCTTGGCGGAGTCCAACACCCACGGTGAACGGTCTTAACTTACTGCCATTTATCCGGACACACATCTCAGAGCTTTCGTACAGAGACAGGATAGCAACTAGTAATTGCCCATCCACCCCATACTCTTGCATCACTTGCTAGAGCTTCTCCCGAGGAACTCTATCATATGCTTTTTCGAGGTCTACAAAGCAAGCTTAGACCTCTTTTGCATACTCCCAGGATTTCTCAAAGATTTGCCTTAGAACAAAGATGTGATCCATCGTGCTTCGGCCAGGTCGGAAACCATACTGCTCCCCCGACAGTTTGGAGTCGACTATTTCCCGACTTCTCTTCTCCAGACTCTTAGCGTACACTTTCCCAGGAATGCTGAGCTAAGAGATGCCTCGATAGTTGTTGCAATCTCTCTGATCTCCCTTTTTGAAGATAGGGATCACAATTCCTGTCTGCCATTGCTTAGGGGCCTGTCCAGATATCCAAGCAACCTGACACACTCGAGTCAGCCACAGGATACCATCCTGATTTAAGGCCTTTAACATCTCGGACCGGATTTCATCATCACCTGCAGCTTTGCCAGTCTTCAGGGACTTAATTGCCCATCTGACTTCTGCTTCAGTGATACTACCGTGACTATTCTCCGCTCCAAGGTGCACCTCATGTGTCTCAGTTGTTGCTGTCACCGAATTAAGAAGAGATGCAAAATATTCCTTCCACCTATGCAACACGCTCTCCTCCGTTTTCAGAAGCCTCCCATCTGAACTCTTAATAGTTTGTGATGAAAGAGACTTCTTTCCACGGAGGGGGCGCACGGTCTGCCAGAATACCTTGTTTGCCGAACCATAGTCTGCCTCCAATTTCTCCCCGAACTTCTCCCAGGCCTTGGCTTTAGCTGTTGATACTCTCTTTGCTGCTGCTTTTCGCGCCTGTGTGTACCGCGCTCGACTCGAAGTTGACTTATTTGCAGGCCATAGCAAATAGGCTCCTTCTTTGCCATGACTGCTTCTTGGACTTCACCAATCCACCACGCAGTCCTTTTCTCACCGCCCTGCGCCACACTCAGTCGCTTACGACCACAGCACAGTGCAGCCGAAGTAATCACAGCAGTTTTAAACAACTGCCACTCCTCTTCAACAGTACCTTGATCACTGGGTAGTTCTTTCAAACTTGAAGATATGTTATCTGCAAAGGTCTTCCTCACGGCTCTATCCTCCAATGCCTCCCATTTGATGCGCCAAGTTTGTCTGAACCTAGTATTTCGCATGGTTGGCATGGGTTCAGAGAACCGCAAAATGCAGACAACAAGGTGGTGATTAGTTGATAGTTCTGCCCCACTTCTCACACGAGTATCCAACACTGATCGGAATAAGTCGGCTGAAACTATTACAAAATCAATCAGTGACTTCTGGTCCATTGCATCCCTGTACCAGGTATACTTATGGACATCCCTGTGATGGAAGAAGGTGTTTGTGATGGAAAGTCCATTGTTGCAACAGAAATCCAACAAGCACCTCCCATTCGCATTTAAATCGTGGTCACCATTCCTCCCAATCACGCCTTTCCACGTTTGGTCATCAGCCCTTATGTGTACATTGAAGTCGCCCACCAGGATGGCAGAATCTGTACTCCCTCTCCTGCTAAGAGCAGCATCAACTTCATCTAGAAAAAGTGGGTACTCCGTAACTGCATTCGGAGCATATGCAAATAATAGAGAGAGAGACCGTTTCCCTCTCTGAAGCCTCAGGAGACTCAGTCTTCCACCTAAGGGGGTCCAATCTGCAACATAATCTGCCAGCCGGGGACTTGTGAGTATCCCCACTCCCGCCTGGGCAATCATGTTAGGGTCGACACCAGAGTAGAAAAGCTTCCACCCTTCTTCTAAGTCCATAGTTCCAGAACCCGGACGTTTCGTAGAGGAAATACCTATGATATTCAGTCGTTACCGTTTGGCTTCCTCCACTAACTCTGATTCCTTTCCTGTCATGGAGAATACGTTCCAAGTGCCGATTAACAGCACCCGATCCTGTTGTCGCTTTACCCGTCTCTCCTCCTGGGTAAAGGCATGCGCTGCCCCCGACCGTTTCCCCAAGCGCATAGCGAGTGCACTGGTGAGGCTTCTCGGAGGCATTGCTCTGAGATAACAGCCGGGAGACTGTCGACTATGTTTCGAACGAGAGCCTCTGCCTAACTCCCGAACGCGGGTGACTTTAACCTGCGCCACACCCGAGGCAGTATGAATTCTCTCAGTCGTCGACATCATGAGATATATGTTTGTTTGGATACTCTTCGTCTCACTTCTCAACCAGGACCTTTCTGGTAAGGGTGACCCTAAAGTAGCAGTACTTCAACCTGTATAGCTCACAAAATCCCTGAAGCACCCAAACCCCTGACCCACGGTAAGGGGGCATCCACTCAGGGGGTTAGTATTTATCTTCCATCAAATCTGACGTTCTATATACCCGAGCAAAGCTCTATCGTCACCGACGATTGTGAAATCTCGTGGGTTCTTTTCAATAAAAAGTGGATTATTATTAGTGATCTATCGTCCACCCTCGGGTTCGCTGAAGAAGTTTGGTTCTTGTTTAGCTGAACTGTTATTGCGATTTCAACAGACTGGTTATCATATACCGTGTTTTGCAAAAGCTCTGTTACACGTGTGAGGACCTCCGCAAAAAGACATAACTACGTGTGTGAAGCAGTTAGACAATGTTTCTATTGTCAGAATTGATTTTGGTTTATACACAATGCTTATTAATTGATGTAACTGTCATCGGCGGCAAGCACGTGCTCTAGGCGAGGTCTAAAAGACCGACAAACATTATGGATGTAGTCTGTCTTCATGGCGGTCCACACGTGGTTCACAGATGCTTTCAGCTGGTCGACGTTGCTGTGACGGATCTTGCAGGCCTTGCTCTCGATATGGGCCCGAACGCTGTAGTCAAGAGGGTTGAGGTCGGGCGACTGAGGAGGCCAAACGTCCTTAAATCAGAAGTTCATGTTCGACCCCAACCACTCTTTAACGGTCTTGGCACTGGGGGCCAGGGCACCGTCCTGTTGAAAGACAGTCCGCATTCCTCGTCACTTTTTTTACCCAGAGCAGAACGTTCTTGGTCAAGATGTCCTTGTAGTCGGCCGCGGTAAGCCTGTAACCAGTCAGGAACTATATTGGCGGCATTTTCTTACCATTCGATGCCACGACGCCTGACATTATCACTAAGGCCTGGTGCTTGCTTGTAGTCACGTAGCGGACCTCAGGAATGTCCTAGCTGAAGCTTACCACGCGGTCGTTCTGCTTGTTGACGACCGGGTCGACCGTAGAAGTTTAGTAAACTCGACATGGTGGATTAGTAAACTCGAAGCGGTTGGGTGATTTAAGATTTCAGAGTGAGTGGAATGTACAAAAATTTCGCTCGGATGCACCCAACAGATTTCTAATTTCTGTTATCTTTAATCGGCCCTAAAATTGCTAAAAATGACACGAAATTTCGGAAGGCGATTTCCATCATTGAAAGGTTTAATATTTTGATATTAAAGAAAATAATATAAAAATAATATAGAAACTGCCCAAATATTTTGACTTATATAATACATATTTTAAAATACGGTTCACTTCTGTAATATTTTATATTCCCATAACATCTTAAAAAACAATGAGAAATATTTCGTTAACTCGTTACAATCGTGAATTTATATTTGTATAAATGTAAATTATATTTCAATGTATAAATAAGATGTGTTTTAAAATAAATAAATAAATAAGTAAATAAATAAATGAAGTATATACCGTATATCTTCCAATAGTAGCCCCCGGCGTCTATTTTTTCAACTGAATCAATAATCGGGCGTTTATTAAGAGACCAGCATTTAATAGAGATCAGCGTTTATTTTAAACGCCACATCATATGACTGCTTTGGAGGCATGTCTTTTTTTAAACAGAATATGGTAGTGTGCATTAAACAGACCTTACGAACAGGATGCCTTGAGAACTAAGGGCTGAATAGCAGAGTGCATATGATATTGAAACTCAAAGCAGTGTGTTGTGAATCCCCTCAATCCCGTTATACGTGAACCCTAAAAGTGGCTCACAGGAACTGCCGCGTGTAGGAGAATCCCCGGCGTTTATTTAGCAATCTTAATTTTGAAACTCGGCGTTTATTAGAGACCGGCGACAATTAGAGACTAGGCGTCAATTACGAGGGGCGATTGACAAATAAGGTCTCCACGGCTGTAACATTTTTATTTGTTAACCGATTTTCAAAATTCTTTTTGTATCTTATACTCACATTTGTCCTCTATGTAATGCACTATTCACTTTTCGACATAGTCCCCATCCCTTTCCACGCATTGCGCCAACGCGTGACTAGTTGGGTGAACCCGTCGGAGAGGAATTCCGGAGTTGCTGTCGACACCAGGAGTGAATGGCAGCTTTGGACTCTCTTCTGGAGTACGATAACGTCACGTGAAATTGCACAAAGCAGTTCATGGCAAGCTTCTAATTTGATTGCTCTTACTGCAACAGTTTCGGTCGTAGATAATATTACCTGCAAACAAGGAGAGATAGACTTGCACTCATATGAAATATCACTGTTGGTTGTTCTGTGAGGAAAATGTTCACACAGATCTTTGAAATGAGCTTAAATGACTAATGCAATAGCTATGAAACTTTTCCATTTGAAAGTACACTCTAAGTTTAAAAGAACAATGACAGAGTTAATCACACACCAGAGGCGTTGCAGCGCCTACAGTTCAAAGATGAAAAATTGCAGTTCAAAAATGAAAGACTTTGCACATTGCGACTTTCACCACTACCCAAAGAAGAAAGAGCCACTTAAGATGGTCATGTGACTTTTCAGTGCCGGGGCAACGCCTCCTATAAAGAAAGCCACCGCACTGAAACGTCATACATTGTTACATCATCATACTTCGTCCTTTGTTAACCGCATTTATACCAATAAGAAGCTCTAAATTTGGTCGACTTATGATGACGTAACAATGTATGACGTTTCAGTGTCGAGGCTTTCTTTATAGGAGGCGTTGGCCGGGGCCGGCTAAGGCATGTATTAATTTCATCAGCCATTGTCGACGCAACATACAAACACAACTAAAGCAAACAAGACGGGATAATTGTTCACATATGCAAGCAAACAAATATAAATCAAGTCTATATATATGGATTATTAATTTCTATGTGTTTTTTGAGAGACTTAGCTCCAGGTTTGGATTTTTTTCATCATTGTGGTAGTATTATACAGCTGTGTGTTAAATTTCAACTTTATTACTTACTTTTAAAACCGGACAAATATGCATACATATTTATAGTGCAGTGCGCTTTATATGTATAGAGAAGAGAAGATACAGAAGAAGATTACGAATATTCTTCAGAGAAACTCTGCAGCTAAAAGACAAAAAGCTATTCGGGCGTCAGCAATATCTGAACAACGGGAACTTCGTCTAGAGCAGAGGGTATAAGAGCTTCTACGTTAAGGGCAAGGGAAATTCCAAGGAAAGATGGGTGTAAAGGATATTCCCCGGTGGTGAAGATGGATATCAAGTTATCCAACAAGAGGATAAATAAAGTCCCGGGCAACGCCGGGTTACCAGCTAATCTATATATATATAAATGAATTGCTGTTTATTAGTCTCGCTAAAACTCAAAAACGGCTTGACCGATTTGAATAATTTTTTTTTGTTTTGTTTTGTTTCCTCGAATACAGGGGTTGTTTAAAAAAATAAGAATAAGGAAAACCAACCCCTAAGGGGGGGAAAGGGGAATTGAAAATTTCTAAACACATTAACTGGTGTTGCATTGTATACTTGACACATTAACTTGTGTGGAACTACATTATTAAATATATTAACCTTTTTTAGGGAGGGGGGTAACGAATTGTAGAGTGTGCTATCCATGTACCGTGATATATGCACCATGACCTACCTAAAACCTTCCCAGGGTCCATCGGAATTACTATGAATATTTTCGTCAAGATTGGTCTAGCCATTTTGAGATGCATAGCGAACAGATAGGTCCATTTGTGTTTCTTTCTTATATAAATCCATAGTTTAATTCCTATCTTGATGAAATTTGCAAATTTGATCTTCAAAGCAAGAAGAAGGTCACTGTCTACATGAGATTTCGAAAAAATAATATTTATCGATAATAATTCATGGATTTAAATTCAAATTATGGAGCAAAAATATATATCTTCTGACGAACAATACAAGGTAAAGTTTGTGCAACAATAGGCTGCTCTGTTTGTTTCAACAGTAGTGATAGCAACACAGAATTCTAAAATTGATATGGTATTAAATACAAAATTTGGAGAAAATATACCAGATTCAGCCAATCAAATAGTTATGTATGTAAGACATGTTCATTAAGACATGTAAATGAATCTCAAGACTGATCATTTTGTAAATTTCATTAACAAAAATATTTTGAGGACACACGACTTACATGCATAAATCGAGGACCACCCTCTTATAAAATATAATATTCTTCGGGCTTTCTAATTTCCTGGCCATAATTTAAAGTTTCGCGTAATGGTCGTCAGCATACAGCTGGAAGGGTCTTCCTCCTCTGAGAATCAGTGAGAAGGCGTCGGAAATTTTAACAATACATATAATTCCTGTCCTTTGTGCTTTTCTTAGAATTGATAGTTGTTAGAATGTAACATTTTCTTGAAAAGCTTTAAAAATGAGCAGTAAATGGAAATAATGAGATAGCAGACTATTGAGAAACAGTGGAAAGGCGGCAGAGAAAGCAGCCCCTTCACTCGATGCTGTATCGATTTTTCCAGCATACTGCTTCAACTAAACAAGTGGTGAGTGAACCTCTTGCCGTCGATGCAAATGTGTCAACAGAAGAAACTGCGACTACGAGATCCACTTCAAGTGATGAATGCACCAGTTCTGCTTCAAGACCTCGAGAGCAGAGTGTGAATTGCAACAGTTTACCAATTAGAAAAATTGATGGAAAAATTCCGCGACCTGGATTCGAACCAGGAACGCCGACTGTCATGATCGACGCCTCTATCAATTGGGCTATCACAGACACTTGAAGAGCCATGTTGTCACTAAGTGTCTTAAAGACAACCAAGTTGTCAAGAAGGAAAG
This sequence comes from Rhysida immarginata, assembly GCA_023313115.1. Classification (NCBI taxonomy): domain Eukaryota; kingdom Metazoa; phylum Arthropoda; class Chilopoda; order Scolopendromorpha; family Scolopendridae; genus Rhysida; species Rhysida immarginata. Next base: position 157,183 of record JAHWFO010075847.1, on the reverse strand, counting down.
CCCAATGGGAGGTGGGCACCCGGTTCACAGATCGTGAATTTCTCCTATCCAAAGTTTGATGAACACACAATAAGAAATAAAGAAATTAAACTGGAGCAAACACCAAACATTAGGTAAAGACTACTTGGTTGTCTTTAAGGCACTTAGTGATAGCATGGCTGTTCAGGTGTCTGCGATAGCCAATGATATCTATACAACTTCTGGATCGCTAACCTTATGGAGTAAACGCGTAGCCGAAATTCAGGAAAATTAGTCGATTACCTTTGTGGACGCTGCGCAATATCTAACCATCTTATAATGAAATAAATCCATATTATATTACGGTTAATTATTATAATACAGTCTTAATATTTTAACAAGTTTATTTTTTTTTAATATTTGTTTATGTTTATTCTATTTTATTGATTTTATTTGCTTATTTATTTATGTTAAGTTAATTTATATTACTTGTATTATTTTTTTAATAATTTATTCTTTTACATTTTTTAAAGTTTTTTCTTATGTTATTTTATTTTCATTTTATTCACTTATTATGAAATAATTGTCAGTTTATAATTAAGTTTAATTTTCCGTTTGTATTGAATTTATTATATTTATTTCCTAAATTATTATTATTATTAAACTGAGTTAGATTATCGATGTACAAAGCCAACGATAAAGTTGGGACTGATTCTATAGGGTAATATTGCGCCAAGCCCAGGGACAACACAAAGATAAACAACCATGTCCTCGGGGGATTTGAACCCGCGACTCTCCCATCCGATAGCAACAAGACCTGCGCCTTAGCGCACTCAGCCAACGAGCCGGCATTTCTTAGTTTACTCATTTCATTAGTTACATTATAATTTTTTATTAATCTTTCTGTTTATTTAATTACTTTTCTTTATTTTTACAAAACGCGTCAACGATATTATGTATTTTTATAAAAAGTTTAATAAATGGATTTTTTACTCCGTTTATATGTAGTTTATCAATAATAACGCTATCATGATCTCTTTATTTATTTAAAGTTGTCCGTCTATATGGAAATTATAGATTTTTACTTATTTTTCCTGTCTACTTTAACCATCATATCGTATGGGAAAGGGCAAAATCGTCCCCGAAGGTAATCGACTATTGTGTCCTGGACTTGCTGTAATTTCGGCTACGCTTCGCGCTGGTTTTCTCCATTGAGTCAGCGATCCAGAAGTTGTATAGATATCATTGGCGATAGCCCAATTAGTAGAGGCGTCGACCATGACAGTCGAAGTTCCTGGTTCGAATCCAAGTCGCAGAATTTTTCTATCCATTTTTCTAATTAATATCATTTACCTGATGCTTGGAGTTTGCTCCAGTTTAATTTCTTTATTTCCTAACACTTTATCAATTGTTGGAATTGCAGAATACACAGACACAAACGATCATGTACAGTCGGGTGCAAAAAGGTTTTTACCTGCTCCGTAGGAGCTGAGCTTAACGGATGTTGATCGGTTGCAAAATCAGGTACTTGTAATGAGAGTCATGGCAGATTAGAATGGACCTGTCCCTTCTTAATGAAAATAGGGTAGCAGGTATACGCCTGGGATGAGCTCGTCACGGGCTCTCTCCTGAAAATAATAAGCGATAGCGGCTGATAACAGTATCGTTACAGTCTCTGCCTACTGCCTCGAATTGCAGAGTTCGAATCCGATATGGATAGACATTTTTTTGTTCATTATCGCGTTTTTGACTTCGTTTAAGTTTTAAACGGTGTATGTAAAGAACACCATAAACGGATTAAATTTTTTTCATCCAAGTGTGCAATTTGATCAGTTTATTTGAGGGTTTAAAAAACTTTTCATGTTAATTGTATCATGTATGCTTTATTCTATATTTTAGTTTTTAATAAAATATACATTAATTCATACCACCATTACTTTTATAAAAATCTCCTTTGTTCAAATCATGTAATATTCTCTACTATTAAAATATATAATCTTATATATTAAAACGCAAAGCATTTTTTGTAAGAGCAAAATTGGCACTTCTGCGCATGGGCATCTGAAACCAACAAAGAAAATTACGACAATCCGCCAGAAGCCAGGGACAATATTCAATCAATGTTTTGAATTAAATAAACTGAAGATTTGCAGAAAGAAAATCCTGCCTTGATCATTTTATGACGTTTCCTTGCGGCTACTGAAAAACTCTGAAAATGTTATATCGTTAGAAAGAGCTTTAAAAACTGATCACTTTATCCGCTAACACTTTGTCTCAGTTTAATACTTTCAGAGAAATTTAGTTTAAAGCTATTTTGATTTTATATATTAACTCATTTCTTATTCTTTGTTCATAATGAGATATTTAAGCTCTGACAGTTTTTAATTTATTATTTTTTAATTAAAGAGATGGGGATTAATAATAAGATGGGTTGTTCTCCGTCAAATTTCGACGAGATCCATCTAGTTATATAAAAAATTTAAAAAATTTTCGGATGGTTTTGGCATAATTGTCGTTGATTATTTTATATACACAAAATATACAAAAAATGAGACTTGTAACCTTTCAAGCAGTCAAAAGAAAATAGCTTCCACTTACACCTGTAAATCACTTCCCCATCACACAATAACGAGCGCTGCATCAGCTTATCTTTTGATCACGCATATAATTATATCGATAGCTGGTAACCCGGCGTTGCCCGGGACTTTATTTATCCTCTTGTTGGATAATTTGTATAATTATATCTATGTTACACTATTAACCAAATAGATTAGTTTATTATTAATAAAACAAAAATTCTCATCAGAACAGCCAAAATAATCTTTTTGTCAACATAATTGAGCACATGACGTAAAACTTGCCTGCCCTCGAAGCTAAGCAAAAACTTAATGGAATCGTTCCATAGTAAGCGTACTCGACTAGATACTTGGAAAAAGTAACCTCATTGGATTGAAGTGTTGTAAGGAAGCCGAACAATTTTGACTTAGGTCAAAACCTTTATACATCCGTCGCCACCCAAGAAGAGAATTTTGGAATTGTGGAATTTTTAGATAAACAAATGAATTTTTAAAGGTCAGTTCAAGCAAAATAGAAGATCTACAGCCATAGCCAGGGCTGCAAAAACGTCAGATCAAACTATAGTTTCATTTTCATTCTGTTTCCTCCCAATTTCGTAGTCATACACATTATTCCACACATTGTTTCTCCTGCACTATGGGTATACTCGCTCAGCTATACACAACATTCCAACACGAACAAGGCCATTCAGTAGGAACATTTTAAAAGTTTTTTTTTCGGTTTTTCTATATGAATTTTTACTGTATATTCCCATTCAGATATTGCAAACTTTCATCAAAAAAGAGCCCGAGCAACGCCGGGTATATCAGCTAGTTAATTTCATAATTCTTGGTTATGCTCAGTGTGACAGGCAAGGGGTCCTGGTTCTCAAAGAAAAAGAGTCTTATGTGATTTTGTATAACTATATACGCGACAATCGACAATCGAACAGTGAAGTGTACATTTCTTCAGATGGGGCGAAAGCAGCACTTTCACAAAGCTCATCGAATCAGAAGAAATTCCAAATGAAATACACTGAGGTAGTCAAGAAGCCTAACCAACCCAAGCTGTCTTCCATAAACAGGGGTTAGTTGACATACTGGTGCCCCAAGATGTTTTTACCTAATTACTAATTAACTATTGTTTCTCGAGCAACCAATTTTTTTTTCCAAGATACTTTATGCACTCTTCTAATTAACAACTTCTATTTCAAGGTTTATTGTTTGTTTTTTAATTTTCTGATATTGGGTGCATTGTTTCAATTAATACTGACAACTCTGACCCGATGAATTAGAGGGTTGACAACTGACAACTGACATCTCAAAGTTTTATAAATACAGTTGTACACTGCAACAGGTTTTTATTTAAGTGCAGGCAATGGATGAGGCATTTTCTAGCCCTAGAAATCTGGTTGGGTTTGCTGGTGTGCGAGGTTTAGCTTTACAAACAAATCATTATGAAAAAGAGACTGAAGAATCGTTAAGTGGTGTTCCAGCTTACATACCGTAAATACTGTATTAAGCGACCGGGCGCTTATTTGCAAAAATTCAGCGAATTCCCAGGCGCTTAATGCAGGCGGGCCTGTATTACAGGTCCGGCGCTTATAAAATTCTGCACAACTGTGATGGATACTATTGTGCAAAATTATCGCCCATCTCCTACATCGTTTCTAAAGTATCCTGCTGTGTTTTCCATTCCCGTTAGGATCTATGCTAAACTGTTTGTCTGTAGCCTCTGTAGAATAGTTTTCAGCCTACTCTACTGTTGCGAGATTAAAATGATGCTATAACTGTGAAGTTTTCATTTTTCATCAGCTTTGTTGCTTGACTGAATCCAAAATTAAAAGCAAGAAATTAGAAGACAATCATGCTGGTATCTAATTTCCGGTTTAGCAGTGGCATTTAGGAGAGTAAAAATTCCCGTGAGAAAGCAGCAAGAGAAGAAAAATCCACGAAATGAACTAAAATAAGCGCACGGGCAGTTATTGAAGGTCCGGCGCTTATTTGCAAAAAATCAGCGGACCCCCAGGCGCTTAATGCAGGCGGGCCGGTATTTCAGGTCCGGCGCTAAATACAGTATTTACGGTATTACATAAATCTGTTAGACATCGTTATCTACGCATTCGTATGAGAGTTATATTCTCCATTCGACCAATTGTAATTTCATCTGATGGATCTATCAAGTCTGTCAAAACAGTCTGTATATAAATTTCTCCTTACTTGCATCGATGTTTTCTCTCGATTTGCATGGGTTGTCCCACTAAAAACGAAGGCAGGGCAAGCACTTCAAAAAAGCCTTTCAAAAAATTTTCACTAATGGTCAGGTGCCACTAAAATTGAACAGTGATAAAGGGAAAGAGTTTTTAAATAAACACGTTAAAAACTATTTTAAAGAAATCAACATTAATTTCTTTGATGAAAAATAGGAAAGAAAATTCCGCAGCCTGGATTCAAATCAGAAACCTTTGGCTAGACCGCCAACGCGCCAACCAATTGCGCCACTGCGGCCATGAAAGCTAATCGCTATTTACATGACCTTAGGGATTGGTTGGAGCAGTTATTTAGTCCGCAGAGGCCGGGACTATCTTTCCTAAGGCGTAAAATTCATTAAAGTATAAATCATAAGATGTTCAGTGAGGGTTTTTATTGTACGCCAACCTCAGCTGTTCAAATTAATGATGAAAAATAGGAAAGAAAATTCCACAGCCAGGATTAGAAAAGATATACCTAATTCATGTAATAGAAAAGATGTACCTAATGTAATTCCATTACTGCATGATAACCAACTTCTCCAAATGACTTCTTTTACATATCTTGGAGTTTCGATTACTCGGGATCTTACTTGGGATTTACATATTGATCTATTACTATCTAAATTGAATAGAAGGCAGGGTCTTATTTCTCGTCTGCGATACTCACTAAGTAAAATTATCTTTCAATTAAACTATGCATGGATTTATTCATACCTTTGCTTTTGGGGTTCATTTACTCTACATAACCTCACCAGAGTGTGGAAATTGCAAAATTGGTTTATTAGGTCATATCTTAAATTGCCGAAAACTGTTCCAGTAACAGCTAAATTTCCTGAACATGATATATTGACCATTTTTCAGTTGTATTTTTTTAAGTGTATGTCTTTTGGTTTATAAAATTATCAATTCAGTATGGTTGGCCTCACCAACCTTTGAGTTGAATCGCAACCTAACAAGTGATCATTAAACTACAAGATTAAAAGGCCAACTTATTCCTCTTTTAACAATCCATAATTATCGCCGACGATGTCTATTTTACGTCGGCATCATGTTTTGGGCACACTCACCTCTAAGTCTTCGTTCTGAAAGGGATTTTAGTAATTTTTATAAGCAGCTCCTTGTTATGTTCGTAATCTTGACCCTGGTTTTCACCTATGATCTTTGTTATAATCAATTTCCTATTCATAATCATACTGAATCTGTTGGAATGATTGTGGTATTATAGTTTATAGCAGTTACTGTAAATTTGTTGTTGATTTAACTAACTTTGCTACAGCTGATGATTATTTACCATTTGTTGTTGTTATGCCTAGTTTATTGTTGTTTTGTGTATTCATGAATCATATTAAATAGTTAGTATTTGTACGAGGGTTGGGGCATAAGTCATGGCAACTATTTTTTTCTTGTAGATATGTGAAGAAATCACAAACGTATATGTGTCGTGTGGAAGTTCTGCAGGCATAGTGTGTATGCAGAACAACAGATGGCTCTGTGATAGCCGGTAGTAGCGCAGCGAGGGCTGTGAAATCAGTCAGTTGGTGAGTGTCGTGCGAAATGGAAGTAACCCGTCTTGAGCAGCGCGCTTACATCAAAATAGCCGTTCTCCGAGGGAGAAATGCGATGGAATGTCACAGTGAATTAGTGGAAGCCCTTGGGAATAATGCCCTACCATACCGTACAGTAGCACGGTGGGTAGGAAAGTTTCAGCAAGGACGTGTGTCAAGCAGTGATGAGCAACGTTCGGGCTGATGGTATTCAGCGCTTGAGGCTGATGATATTCAGCGCCTCCCACATCGTTGGCAGCGTGTGGTGACAGTAGCAGGGGACTACTTTGAGGGTCTTTAAGCCCAGGTTTGTCATGTCAACTTTATGTGTACTGTGTTGTCATTCTTTTGCACCGTGAAGGCCATATTGCCCTGTATACTACCGTAATAAATTAGTATGTTACGATATTTCAGTGCTATTCATTGTCCACACATGTAGTTAACACCTTGTCCTGTATATGTCACATTTTCCAACCGGACTGGGATCTTCAAGAAAAAAAATAGTTGCCATGACTTTTGCCCCAACCCTCGTATATTATTTATATGTTGGATGTCCCCCAGTGGCCTACCTGTCAGTCATTTTTGACCATACTGGCGCCTGTGGTTTAACTCATTCTTTATTTTACTTAAATAAATAAATAGTTTATAGTTGGGCTATTTTAACTCGTTTTAATCCATGGTGATATTTGTCTAGTTACTCATTTAATGTTTTACGCGTTTTCTAAATTTTCCTCTCGTGTTTTCGTAAATCTTTTGGAGACTTTTATTTTTGGTTGTATGTAACATTTGTAATGTTTATGCAATAGTTCGTTTGTCCTCTCAGTTTCTTGTTTTTAAAATGTTTATATTTGCCATGCGATTGGACACAAATGACCTAAGCAGTTGACGCGCCTTAAAATTCCAATCAACCTACCAACTTTACGGCCATTGTTCAATCATACCGCCTACCAGCCGATTGTCAAATTTCAGGATGTCTATCCCTCAGAGTAGCCATCCATCAACCGCTAGGACCCTCCTTTTCCGCGAAATAGGGTTGCCAAAATTGGGAGGAAGCTATGAAGCCTCCGTTTTGAGCACCAGTCCTCTGGACGGGTTCACAACCGATTGGACGCTTTTTGACTGCCCTCTTAGGCATGAGTGTCTCTCCCAGCATATCTCTTTGCATCATTGTAGCCCTCGACCGCGTGAAGATAGTGCCTACGGAAGGGGTTAAATTTGAGTCCGCTGCCCGACAACATGGGAATTCAAAATTACGTGTATCCAAATCTGCATGATGCCAATAAACCTTACCAGACTTTCAAAATAATAATTTCAGTGCGGTGTTATTAACGCCAAAATTTCATAACGAGACTGGACTGATAGTTATAATAATTGTAACCCTTTTTTGCATGTAGAGAAAAATAAATTGTATTTGCATAAGCGATGAATCATTTCACCGATATCTCGAAGGCCTTAAACATAGTTGATAGGCCCACATTGAACAAACAAATGGAGCGCTTAGATGTTGGTCAAAACACGTTAAACCTTGTGCAGGACTATTTTGATCAGCGGACTAACAATATTGAGAACAGTCATAAAATTGTTGAACATCCTTCGACCAGAGGACTATTGCAAGGATCCTCGACTGCCACCGTCGTTTATGCGGTGGTGACCGCACAAATTTTCAGCCTTCCATTAATCTACAATATCTTGTCTTACGTTGATGAAAACTTTTTATTTAAGGGATAACTCCAGCCTAATATACAACTTTATTTTAAATGGAAGTTCGAGATATAAATAATAACGTGGCATAAATAGAAAATATTAAATCGAACGCGAAGTATATAAAACGAACGAAAATCACGAAGATCAAGAGGAAGTGACGTCCTCATTATAGAAGAGGAAGTGACGTCCTCAGGGGATTGACTGAAGCATAATAATAAAAGAGACTGAAGTGAATGCCATGCATTTATTTCTATACGAGTGCTTTTTGACGTTGGCTTACGCTTTTTTACGATGATAGGCATGATTTACTTTAATTGGAGATCGCTATGGAAGAGCTTCTCTCTAAAATTTATGGGACTGGAGCCTAATTTATTTCCTCCGTGACGTCGATCTTAGATTAAACGCGATTTTCATAATGAAATAATGGTTTTAAAACTTTTCTATTGCTGCTTTAGTTTTTTTATTTGTTTCAAATAATGTTATTCTGCCAAAACATTTTGAGTGGTGTTGCCCTTTAAGGCCCTTATCTGCTTCACAACAAGTCCGTGCTCTACAAACCCTCTACAACAGATCAAGGATGATATAAAAATCCTCAATAGCTGGTAAACGGCACAAGGCCTACAGTTAACGACTCCAAAACGAACATCTTACTAATCGACCTGAAAAAATACACTCCGTTCCAAACATGCAAAATACAGGGTGAGGTAACCACAAAGGAAGAAGTCGCAAATGCTTAAATCTGGTGAGCGCGCTGGCCACCCCACATCACTCCTCAAAGAGACCAGTGCAAAAAAGCGCTAACGGCAAACTCACGATGCTGTCCACTCCAAACCATCGTGCGATATGAAAACTGGATAATGCTACAAACTCCATGATACACATCCCAGACTCCTAGCGCCACCATACGCTGAAAACTGGAAAGCGAAACCGATGCACTTCTATTGCCCCACCCTGTACTAGGAATTACCTTTGATAACAAGATGACGTTTAAAGAAACCATCGAACCACTTTTGTTAGACCTTGCTTAACTAAAATTATTGTTTAGTAATCCTCGAAAGATATTGACTAAGAGAGAAATGATTAAAACGATCAAGACACTCTTAATTCCCAAAATAGAATACGGCATTGTCATCTGGTAGACTGCAGCAAAAATTTTGATTACTCAGACCCAAACAGCATCTAATAACGTCTTACGTGCAGTTTACCCCTACCCAAATATTCATGTAGGGTAGATGTACCATTAGTTGACAGTGTGCCAGTAATTGACAATTCCTGATTTAAAAACTTTTAATAAGGGGACGTTCAAGAAATACGTCACGCTCTTAGGGGGGGGGTATGAAAAGTGTGACCTAGCGTGACTTGGGGGGAGGAGGGTTTCCATAAGTGTGATGCCACGGGCGACGGCATCTTCCAGCAAGATAATGCGCCTCCACACACGGCCCTTGTGACACTGCAGTGGCTGGAGGAACATGCTACCGACTTCACGACAATGATTTGGCCTCCACGTTCCCCAGATTGCAATCCCATTGAACATTTGTGAGGCGTCGTCGAACGATCTGTCAGGTCGTCACCAACAAAACTGGTAAATGGAGCATCATTATGGAGGCGGCATGGCTTGCAGTGCCTGTGGATGTGTTCCGGGGACTGGTAGACTCTCTTCCACGACGGGTCGCCGCCGTTATCCGGGCCAGAGGGGGGCCGACACGTTATTAGGCATGTGTGCCATGACTTTTTGTGAGTGAGTGACTATATAACTGGTCTCGCTATTATATGGTGAGCTAAATGTGTCGAGTCAACTTAGTGACAAAACGATCATGGAACAAAGTGAATGCAATGAGCTGAATGTGTGACGAAACGACTAGGAACCATTATTTAGGGATGTAACCAAAGTTTATTTCCTTTTTTTGTTGAAAGGGGGGGTTGACTTAGAGAATGACGTCTTTCAAGGGGGGGGGATGAAAAATGTGACACACCGCGACACATGGGGGGGGGGGGGTCTGAAAAGGCCAAAAAAAGCGTGACGTATTTTTTGAACGTCCCCTAAAGTAACAAGGCAAGAAAAGGGACTGGTGTTGCCACCTCGAATTAAACAATGTATTACGCTTCCCAGAATAGCAAAAAAACTGGGAACTTTGCTCCCTATTATGACCGCAAACACATGTTGATTGTTCAATGCCTTACTATGTCGAAAAATCTTTGTAATGAACAACTACACGAGGGGTTGATTACTTGAATTTATTTCATGAATGTTATGCATATTTGTTATTAATTTTACGTGAACTTTTTTCTGTGATCAGTGGACAATACTTCTAGCAGTAACAGAATTTCAGATGACCAATGTGTTAGCTGTTTAAATCCACTGTCAACTACTAGAACCCAGATATGTGGTGTCACAAGTAATTGACATAACCTAAAAATTATTGATTAAAAAAAAGAATAAAAATATACTAATGTGATATAGAATGTAGGGTAATAAAAAGGAAACATGATGGTTTTAAGTGTAACTTCTTAATTTCCAGTAATTGACCTAGCTGAGTCAATTATAGGAACTTGATTGTCAATTTCTAGATCACCCAGTTTGACATAAATCTTCTAGTTCTTATTCGCCGATTCTTTTTGTTGGTCCTGAATCTTGTCACAGAGACAACAACAGATAGCCCAGGACTAGTTATCTTCCATGAAGAAAACTACTACTGGTATTCTGTTTACTTTGATAAGAAATAGCGTAGGATGAATTGGATGAATTTTGCAAGAAGGAGAACAATCGTCAAAAATCAAGTTTTTCTACGAAGATATTGCACTACTAGAAAACACCTTTATTTTCTATGGTTCATGCAATCTACATGGGAGCGGACTGATTTAATTTATTATTTCAAAGGAAAAAAGATAAATGATCTATCTAAACAACTTCAGTTTTAAAAAGAACAATTTTAATTAATGTTAAATACTTTACACATTCTTAAAAATACGTGATCTCATCAGCTATTTTTGAATGTTGTCAATTTTTGTTGTAGTAAAAATGTATAATAAAAATGTGTAATTAAAATATTGTCAATTACTGGTGAAACTGCCTGTCAACTACTGGTGATTCAGTTAGGAAAAAAATTAATAACTTAATAGCTTTTAAAGATATAATAAATGTTTAGAGATTGGCACATTCTGCATTATATTTACAATTTAATGGTAGAACTAGAAAAGTTTCAAAATGCAATTTGATTTACGTACACAATTTCGTTTCACAATAATGTCTTAAACTGTCAATTACTGGTACATCTATCCTATATCAGATGTTTGCGTAACATACGAGATTCTTAGTTTTATTAAGATTATTATATAAGCTAGATTAAAGAGGTATATCAAGCTATAAATATTACTGACCATCCGATGCACTTTGTGAGAGCCTAGCTACTTGACTCTAACCAAACCCGTGATACCCAACGATATAAACTCATGACTCCCACGGTTATCTCCAAAATCCTTGAATTGTTTTTTTCCTTATAACATGATATCTATGTGGACCTCACTTTCATACTACCTCCGTTCAGAAAGGATTGTCCGTTTTGATACTTTTGTTAAACATAAGAACATTAACTATTCACTTGGTCGTAAAATTTCAAATTTTGAAAATCTTCAAATATTTGTTCTTAATGGGCTTGAGGTAACTGAAAAGATGGAATCATCTCAACAAAAGAAAAACCTGTCTGATGATCAGAGAAATGGTATCCTACAATGGCAATAATTATAAATTACAGGACATTGGCAAAGATGCGAAGAGAAACGATGGACGACTTCCTGTAATGTTAAACTGCAGCCCAGAGGCGATCAAAACTGCCCAAAATTGTTTAAATGCAAATTAATTAACCTAGCATTGTAAATATAATTCAATTAAAAGTATTCGCAAAATAATCTTTCGCTCAAATTGTTAATTTTCTCAAAAGAGACAATTATTTTTTTACAAAAATTTTGATCAAAACGGACAATCATTTATGAACGGAGGTAGTATACAACTAGAAATCAAATAATCAACTGCGCAGATCATAAGAATCATGTACACGAATTGCTTTTGCAAGCATTATAAATGGCATATCTTTCTTTTAGCTTAACATATCCCTTTTTGAGATGCAACAATATTTTAATAATAATTTTTTAATAATAATTCAGAATTTATTAAAAAATATATTTTGAAATTTTAAAAATTACTTAGAATATTTCTAAACAAAAGAAATTTTTTTATTCTAAGAGTGCCGAAGAAGACGAAAAGCACCATTGCAATGTAAACTCACTTTCGCCGTTGGTTTCTATTGCTGTCCGTATTATGTTCATCATAGAAAAGTTACATGCTGCATGAAGAGGCGAGGATATTTAATGGAAAGTGGATCAATGCATTATCCTCCAAAAAAAAGTAAGCTCCTCTTTTAATATACAGGGTGTCTCAAAATTCCTGGTACAAACTTTGCGAGGTGATAGAGGGTGCAATCATAAGCATTTTTTCTCTCTAGTTTTTTTAGGGAAACTCAACCCCTGCAAAGATATGAGAGGGTAAAATTAGGATGCACCACCTGCAATGTGGCTGACCTGCGTACAGAACAGCTCTAAAAATCTTTTGTGTAATTGGATGTGACACAAAAAACGAAATACGAACATTGACAGTACAGTGTTTGATTAGAAGTACGTGTTTTATTCAAAGCAAATGCTCAAAATTTCCGCCCAAAATATGTACTAATGATTGGCGTGTGTGTTGAAAAATTTGTGTATGGGCTTGGATTTCACCAGCTGAAACAGCAATGCGCACAGTAAGGTCATCAATGTCTTGGACTTCTGTTGCATACACCAATATTTTCATGTGGCCCCACAACCAGAAATCGAGAGGAGACAGGTCGGGCGAACGTGGTGGCCACCGTACCGGGCCTCCCCGACCAATCCACCGACCATGAAACAAGTTGTCAAGCATATTGCGTACATTACCAGCGAAATGAGCTGGCGCTCCATCATGCTGAAACCACATCAATCGTCGGCAAGCTAATGGAACATCCTCCAACAAATCTGGCAATACTTCCTCCAGAAACACTTGATAAATGTCCGTTGAGGCGAAGAGGTAGTAGGTAAGGCCCGATCAGCGTATTGTCAAGTAAGCCACACCACACATTCACCTCAAATTGTTGTTGATGTCCATGGCGAAGTATCGCATATGGATTGGCCATTGTCCATGTGTGGTTGTTTCGACAGTTGATAATTCCATCACGGTTAAAGAAGGCTTCATCGGTGAAGAGAGCATATGATGGGAACAGCTGATCTCTTTCCGATTCTTGTAATAACCATTGTGCA
>JAHWFO010075847.1:108601-128845 GCA_023313115.1 Rhysida immarginata | reverse complement strand
ATGAGATATTTCTCATTAATATGCCTTGCTATAACCATGAATATCGATTTTTTATCGATATTTATTATTTTTCCGAAATCTGAGGTAGACAGTGACCTTCCACATGCTTTGAAGGTCATGTATGCGAAATTTTATCAAGATCGGAATAAAACTGTCGATTTGTATAAAAAACATACAAACAGACCCACCCACCTACCCACACACAAACATCCTTCTTTATATATATAGAAAATTATTTAGCTCATTGTGGGAAATCATCATTTAACATTGTCATGAACCGCGGGGTCCCTCAGGGCTCGATCCTCTCTCCGATCCTCTTTAATTTCTAGATCCCGCGGTGTCTAGAAAGTTGTAGCACTAGACGGCGGGATAAATTAAACTTGCCTGCATTAATGTACATCTTAGGGTTCCAAATAAAACGTGAGAGAGAGATTGCATTGGAAAAATTAATAATTTGGTTTAGTTTCGAAAAAAGATAGATAGATTCATCTCTGTGTTATGAGGAGAAAGTTACACGACTGCTGAAGTGCTCATAATCTATAAGCGTATTATTAAGTAGCGGAAAAATGGAGCTACTTATTGGATTTATTTTACACACGATTTGAATCACCCTTCATCATTTCTACATTTTTTGAGGTAGATCTCCCCCTAATCTTTTCTACTCTCAAAATTATTTTATATGCTGATGATGTTTCTTTAGCTCTATCCAACAATAACATCTCAGATCTATTAACTTCTATCAACCAATCTCTTAATATTTTCAGCAATTGGAGCTCTTTGAATGCTCTTATTGTCAATATCGATAAGACCAAATTGATGTTCTTTTACCAGCGCAATAAACGTAATATACCCATATCCCCTTGATATATTACGATAATAGTATTATTTCTACTACAACCACTTTTACTTACCTCGGACTAACTTTATGTTCGGATTTATCATGGAATATACACATTGATACCTTAGTTAATAAGCTTACCAAAAAACAACGTATCATCTCCAGACACCACTATCTTCCCTCCAACATTCTACTATTACTATATTATTCGTGGGTTCACTCATCATTATGTTACGGTATTATATTCTGGGGTGCTACCTCCTCGGTTAATCTCTCTAGACTATTTAAACTACAAAAATGGTTTCTTCGTACTCAATTAAATCTTTCGAAATCTTCTTCAGTTACCATTTTTTCTCGCTTCATATATTGACTATATACCAACTATATTTTTTATCCTTAGATTCTTTCATTTATAAGACTTCTAACACACTCCTAATTTTAACTACCCCCATATCAATTTGTTGTAACCGAGACAGGCATAATTACTCTACACGGCTTGCCAACGGAATATGTTTACCATCTTCCGTTCATAATTATAGAAACCGCTGTGTGTCGTTGATCGGTATTAAATATGTAGGGCCAGTCTCCCTCCTCATATGCGTTCTTTAAGTCCCTTTTCGGTATTCCGTAAATATTTGCGGAATTACTGTTTAACCCACATCTCCCCTAATAGAGCTGCTCTGATTTGATTAGTAATTGCTATAATATGTAACTTTTATTTTGCTAGTCATATCATTGTATCTCATTCTGTCGGTAGTCAATCACGTTTGTAATTTTTTGCATTATTTATTTTGGTAAATTAATCCAATTCCGGTTATTTATCTTGACCGCCGTCATCCTATTCTTACTTCTAACCTTATTATAGTTGACTTGTTTTCCTAGCCCATTGTTTTGTTTCATTTGGGTAATATTTAGGGTGCCCTTGAGGCTTAACTCGTCGGTTTTATTTAACCACACGGGCCTCACGGTGCACCATAATGTATTTATTAATAAAATAAAATAAAATAAAATAAAATAAAAAATTTGCATTTGATTCCTTAATCGTTGTTAAATGCTCACGGAAACAACGTTTTGTATCATTTAATTCACATCTATAAGAAAGCAACAAAATCAGCATAATATTGCTACGTTTATTTGCATTTTTATCCCGGCTGTATACTTTTTGCCAGCATCTTATTCGGTAGATGAGCAAAGAGATCAATGTTCAAATATCCTCAATTTCATTCTCTAAAAACAGGTTTTTACAAAGTGTCTAATAAATGTAGAGACACTTTAGTAGATGTTATCTATAACTTTCTCCATACTAGTAAAATTTTCTGGATTTTACCAACCTTTGTTCAATTTTTATTATTTATTATAACAGTAAAATGTATAGTTTACAACCCAATATGCATTGAACGAAATCGATCTCTATTAAGAAGACGGCATCGCCTCTAAATATTGAAAGATTACCTTGAAGAGGTTTTCTTAGTAATTTGCAATGCATATTTCATCGCGCGGATTAAATGGAAAGGCCTTAAATGTTTTTTGTCAGACCAAGAACATTTCTAAGAGTGTGTTCCGTCCATCCTGTTCCGTTTCATCTTGTATACTCGGGCGTGTTGTGACACTTAAGGTAACCACGTTGAGCACCTGGTGTAATTACAGAAGTCAAAACTGACGTATATTCATTTCCTGATTCATCTTGAATTTAATATTGCAACCTTTATGCATAGTTTATTCTGTTGAAGTGTGTGTACTTTTTCTAGGCTCCTTTTTTATAATAAGAGAAAAGGAAATCATAATTGCTAATTAAGTCCGTTCATGCAATTAAATAGGAAACATGTATTAGAAAAAAAATTCCGTAATTATTGTTGTTTTAAAAAATTTCTTCATATAAAATTAATAGCTGAAACAAATCATGTCAAAGAAACATTCTATAATGACATTTATCTTCTCTCTTTTTTCCAGGATTCAAACCTTTTTCATCATATGAAGATTCATTTTGGCCAATAATTAAACGAAGGATTTTGAAATCCCCTCGACGTTCTCGTGTTAATCCTAAAAAATCTGAACGGAATTCTGTATCGCCAGATTCTACGTCCACGTCGCCTTCTCCAAATTTAACATTTCCTCCAACATCTGTGGAAATTTCCACATTTGCAACTGATACATATACGCAACAACCAGTTTCTTCATTGGCGCCTCTACCTGCAAATAAGCCGTCTAAACAACCAGGTCGCCCACTTAAGAACCAACCACAAAATCAACCTGCACCTACTGGTCAACCGAACCTTCCTCCTGCGTCTGCTGGTCAACCGAAAATTCCTCCTGCGTCTGCTGGTCAACCGAAACTTCCTCCTGCGTCTGCTGGTCAACCGAAACTTCCTTCTGCGTCTACTGATCAACCGAAACTTCCTCCTGCGCCTACTGGTCAATCGAAACTTCCTCCTGCGCCTACTGGTCAACCGAAACTTCCTGCTGCGCCAGCTGGTCAACCGAAACTTCCTACTGCACCAGCTGGTCAACCGAAACTTCCTCCTGCGCCTACGGGTCAACCGTCTCTTCCACCTAAACCGTCTGGCCCACCACAACTTCCTGAAAAACTGCCAAAACTTCCTAAACAGTCGGCTAAACCTTCCCAACTTTCTACACCTCCACCACGACCATCAACGTTAGCAGCACCTCCGCCAAAAGCACCTCCACTACCCGGTCAAGCGAGTCGCCCTTCGCGTCCACCTGTAATACCCAAAATACCACCTAGACCAGATCCTATAAAACCATTAGATAGACTTTCCAGTTTACATGGTTAAGATATGCAAATCATTATCCTCAATATTTCAAAATTTTTCTACATATTTCTGTAAGGATAATGTCTTCTTTTTTATTTCATATTCAGAGATACGTATTTTGAATTTGCATATCTTTGCTGTTTATGAAAATAAAACACGAATTATTCAAATGATAAAATAATATTTCCTAAATCAAATTATTTTTGAAATGATTTAGCTTTGTACTTTGTTAATAAAGTATATTAAGCATGAAACATTTTACATAGTCAATTTGCCCAAACTTAAAATTTGAAAAAATAAAACCAAAAAAAAAAAACAAACAATAACCGATGCAGACATTATGAGAATCCTTACGACATACTTAGGGACGCTAATACAAAGTTCAGAGATCAAGCCCATATATAAAGAAAAGTACAAAGAACTTAAGCATGCAGTAAGTAATTTAAACTTCTAATCCCTCAATAAAATCAGATCAAACATCAAACACTAAACAAAGTTAAAACATTTCTAGTTTAATATCTAGGGAACAGGTAAATTCAAATTACTTTAAATTTTCATTCACTTTTGTGTATTTTAGCCATCTCTGGTATTTATAGACCAAGATGTAGCATCGCAGTCTCACTTCGCCACACATCCCACCAAACACTGGGAAGCGATCTATACGAATTTCAAGCACTTAGATCAACTCAATAGATTTGGGTTATAAAGTCTAATGTGTGCCCTCAAATATCATAAGTTTAATTGATTCTGGAAGTTTACATATCTCAAAAGTAATTATGAAGAAGTGCATGGGTTGAGTGCTTCCTTGACTGAATTCGTTTGATAACACGCATGCCCAAATCCCTTAACTGGTCCATGAAAGCATCGTCAGAGAAAAAGATACCTGCATGTGAATACCGCCCTGCAGAAGTTAAAGTTGGATGGGAGAAAACATTAATCATAATGTCACGTGCAGGGTGCATAATAAATTGTGGAAGCTTAAATTATATGACTGTACGAGACACAGAGAACATACACTTTATTCATTATTAGCAAAAATAATTTATTCAGATAAATTAAATGAATAATAACAAACCAATGAATGCTAATAAACTAGAACCTACTAACACGCAGGTTACCGTTAATTGAATCTGGCCAATTAATTAAAATGTTAAGTTAGCAAAATTCAATTGCAAATCAAAAATTAATAAAATTAACATTTCCACTCATTAGAAATAAATTACACAATTGAATGAGTGAAAGAAACAATATTACAATTTCACAACTAGAGCGGGCAGTTTGAAACTGGAGACCGATATCAATAGCGAGACTCCGTAACATTAAAATTATTTACAATGAATATTGTAACTTTAACTGAAGCAAAATGGTTCTTCTGGAGATTGGTGTACCGCTTTAACACTTCAAGGATGGCGGCGACGCTATGCGTTTGGATTTGGCTACCCCGACAGGAATAACTATATCATTAGTAAAATCAAAACAAAAGAAAGTATTAATTTTTCATATCCAAATCCAAAGCACTAACCTAATATTAACTAGACCTATGAAGTTATAAGCCAAGTACGAACCAGTGAATTTAATTTGTCTTACAGCATAGAAAGAATAGTGGCGAAATATATTACGCCTTAAAATTGTTATATGCTAAGCCAACCACATTTAATTCTCTTAACAAAGACAATATAGTTAATAACAACATGGAGACGCGCGGCTTACATTTTTTGTCGAAATTTACGCACGAGAGAGAGTTAACTGATTGAGATATACGAGCATTAAGAAGGAGCATCAATTGTGTTGTGATTTTTGCTTACCTTCTAAATATGGGGCGAATGCACTAAGGTTTTCCTGGAAGTAGGCCGTTACGGAGCATGGAGAAATTCAGTCGATCCAAGGTGTGGCTATGGTGGTGAATTCGTTCAACTCCTCAATTATTGGCTGCAAACCAGCAGAAGGCAACCTCGAGCAAAGAACAAGCACTCGGCCGAAAAACGGGCTGAGGTTCGTGCACGGTGACGGTGGAATGGGTGATCGAGAAGACTGCTCGAATTCCGGTGTTCCTTCACACGGCGATGGGACTTCGTCGGCGGCTGAATATTCGTCGTGATGCGTATCTTCGCTGAGTTTCTCTGAAGACTCCTGAAGCGGATCCGACGTGACATTTTCTCTGCTACAGTCTATAGGAAAATCTCTAAAAGTCAAATCCTGATAAAAATATGATATGTCCTCGGTTACATCACGTTTCTCGCTGTAGCGACTATCACAAATATTCAAAGTCGTGGATTCCCTTCGCCTAGGGAAATCTTTAAACTTTTTAGAAGAGACTGGCGCATTAATAGTTTTCCATCGCGCACCGTCTGTAGGCGCGACTTCCTCCATTCGATCCCCGCTCGTCTCTCCCTCAGCAATTCTCTTCCTTTTGCTCGCTTGAACATCGCGCTAGTTTTTGCGCTTATGACACCCCTTCCGTCTACGCAGCTTTTTCTCTGATTGGCTACTTAATATTTTTAGACGAGAATGACCGCTGCTCTCAATAGATGGCGCCTCGCTTTTTCTAATATTGCTTCTAGCAGAAGTTCGACTGCTAGAAGCATTGGAACTGAAACCTGTCACAGACAACGATTTCTGTGACACATAATCCCTATCTCCAAAACTATTAAACAAAATAACATTGTAGTTTGTTAAGTAGAGGCCACTTTTATCATGAGTTTGCCGTTAGCGAAAATCTAATCGATCTGGGATTTCTCTGGTTTGTGATAATAATGGCTTATTTAATAGCTCTATCAACCATAAGAAGTGAACTTCTAGTAAAAGATCTGTCAACGAGTAAGAAACCTCTATATAGTACAATAAATCTTGGAAATTTACATCCTGCGGTAGGCCCCACCAACGGATTTACCACTCCCACTAATCCATTAAAGATATTACCAAACTATGGTGATTAACGATCTTCACTATCGATTTTATAGTGCAGATACACAGGGATTGGACAAAATAATATGAACACCTTTAATTACAGAAGTTTTGTCGAAAATCAAGAAAAATGCTTGACAAATTATCCTGAAACTTCAGGGATGTAAAGAGCAGGTCACACCTCACATATTTCAGCGAAGGTTTTCTCCCGAAAGAAAATAGAGGACCAGCGACAAATTGATGTTTGGGATTACCATGTAAAAAATAATGCTTGAAATGCATTGTAGCTGTAGCATATGATCATTCGGTTTCTTTTACTTATCTGTGTTCATTTATATCAGAATAGCACGTATAATGATGGAGATAAAGTTTTGTTTAAAAAAAATAAAAAATCGAAATTTTTTCATAAGTTTTTTGTTTAGAACATGTAATGCCATTTTCAGGAATCTTGACAAACTACCGTAGAGACAACACCCTGCAATCAAATATTAAACATTTGATAAAATATGAGCATTTTTAATAAACAATGTTTAATTGCGCTTGCGCAAGCGTTACCAAAATGACTTTTTCATAATTTATTAGCCAAATGTATAGAGCTACTCTTATAAATATCCCAAGTGTCACGTGATATGGCTTTAATTAGAATTTAATCTTAAGAAGTAGATTATTGAATGGCTTGGTGAGTATCGTGCCCGTCGACACCTCGGACTGTTTGGCAGAGACTGAAGGGCCGGTAGGGACTTCTGATTTTGCCTCAAAATTCACCTGAGTGCTCTCCGGGTCTCGATCCACAGCATCGGCGGTAGTGGGACCAAATGATGAAGGCGAGCCGTTGGAGTCGGACGAAATTATGTCTACTATCGGTGTTCCTCGCTCACATCGGGATCGGGTCGGCTTGGCACGACGGACGACTGAGGATAGCTCCCTGCTATCGGTCGGTCTCGATCATGAAAAGAATAAGAGTTCGGATTATAAAATATTAGCTTGCCTTAGCCTTTTTTGGCACAGCTTAAGTTGGAGGGTCTCGCTTCGCTTCCTTCGCCATGGACGAAATATTTCTTTCGGGTCTCCTTCTGCCGGTCGGCGGAGAACAAACGCTCGTCTCCATGCCTCGCTTCGTCGAAGAAATATCGTCCACGATCCTTTTCACTCGGGCGCCGGGCTTTTCTCGAATAGCGATTACCTGAGAGAGTGTCGATTGAATGAGCGAATGCGGAATTTCTTATCCTATGTGACTCACGTTTAGAACCTTCTTCTTCCTGGGTTCGAAGTCCATTCGTCTTAGGATCCTTCGGCTCCATCGTCTTGGGTTCTTTGGTCATGGAGTCCTTCGGTTTCCGCATCAGCCGGCTATCTGAACTCTCTCTGATGTTGGTTTCTTTTTTCTCATATTTATACGAGCCTTTAATTAACCAATTGGCTATACAATAATGCAACACCAATCGGTTAACGGCTCGTGGCTTCACTGCTCTTTGGGAGATTTTACTTTGCCAAGGAGGCCAGGGCTTTTTCGCCGCTTTTTTTGCTTGTGTGCTCCGACTTCCCCTTTTTCTCGTTTTTCTTGTCATATCGCCCGATTTTCTTTTCTCATCACTCTGGTGATATGACGCCAAGCAAATATCGTGAAAATTCAGAAAGATACCGTTGATAGAATGAGTTGAATTTCAGTTGCTCTCAAAAATAAACAAAACGATAAGGGGTTTGCTCCAAATTTTAGGGTCATAAGAGCGAGAGAGGCTGCATAAGAGCGAAAGGCGGGACTACGGCACATTGACTTCTCATCGGCGTAAGGAAAAGACGTTGATAAACAAAAAAATTTCATTAAAGAGTAATTATTGGATGTTCTTATGAGGATTTTTACATGCCAAACTTCAGATGTTTAAATAATTGATGAAAATAGGAAAAAAAAAATTTTCTTTCCTATTTTCATCAATTATGTAAACATCTGCAGTTTGACGTGTAAAAATCCTCATAAGAACATCCAATAATTATTCTTTAATGAATATTATGCTAGTAGTAAAGATAGTCCCAGCCTGCGAACTGAGCACGGCTCCAACCAGCCCTAAGGACATGTAGATAGCGTTTATGTTTCCATGTCCGCCTTGGCGCAATTGGTTGGCGTGTCTGCACGGTGAGCAGGTTTCAGATACGAATCCAGGCTATGGAATTTTCTTTTCTATTTTCATAAAAAAAATTTCAATTTTTTTTTAAAAGAATCCATTATATCCCCATGAGAATACTTGTTATTCTCATACAAATTAACACACGTAAGTAAAAGAAGCCTAATAATCATGCGCTATAGCTACAACGCAATTCAAGCATTCTTTTTTAGACGGTGATCCCAAACTTAAGTTTTCTTGTTCAATTTCTTGCCTCCCCCTATTTGCCTTCGGGACAAAATCTTCGCTGAAATATATGAGGTGTAACATGCTCTTTACAACCCTAAAGTTTCAGGATAATTCGTCAAGTATTTTTCTAGATATTCGACAAAACGTTTAAAATCAAAAGTGTTCATTTTATTTTGTCCCATCCTGTATCTAAGATCCTTTTTGTAATCTGGCTAAAAAAAGTCTCCTCGGTACTAATCTTTTTTTGTTGTTCACCAACAAATACAGGGTTGGGACACATTAATATGACCACCTGCTAGTATCCAGAATATCCACCTTTGGCGGCAAGCACAGCAGCTAGTCTTTGCAACCGACGATTGGCCTTGGCTAGGCGTTGTAACCGACGCTCGCCTCTATGATCGATGGCCCGTGGGGCCCCACAGTTACCTCTTCGGTTGCTCGAAACTGTCTGGTTCGTCCAGTCGCGGTACACCTTCACAACGGCAGCCCTAAAGCAGTTCACAAAGGTGGCCGTTTCTGAAATGCTGCCCACCTTGGACCGATAGCCAATGATCATCCCCTTTTGAAGGTCCGACAGGTCATTTGCTCTGCCCCTAACGGCGACGATTGCTGTGTTAACGGATGCTACTACACGTCTGCTGTTGTCAGCTTTTAATGATATGCAATGATTTTTCATCTGCATACCATGGGACATTCCAACATGTTCGAGGAGAGGTGGTCATATTTATGTGTCCCGACTCTGTAAACTTCCAACCGTTCCAACCATTTTTCGGGTGTTTCCAATATCCTGATAGTATACAAAATTTTCGGAATTATATTCGAGTTAATGACATAAAACCTACCTTTCCTAGTTAAAAAATTTACTGTTACCTACCACTTGCCCAGTAACACATTAACTTTATTCAACAAAAATTCGAAATTTAGTAGATCTGTATCGTTCGCTTTGGAAAAATAAATTCCCAGAAACTCTCTGTGCATAGCAGACCATGTTCCTGGTAAATAACATCATCACAAGTAGCGTTGTTTTTTCAATGTTTATCTTCGCCCTAGAACAGTTGAATATTCATCTATGATTTTTTTAGGGTAACCAACTTATTGATCCCCATAGATCATCCGCATAGGTAATGTATCGTAGTAGCACATCATCCAATGGATTTCTCATTAAATTGTTACCACTCACCCCTCCCACTACAATAATACTCGAAGATCTAAGGAGGAATTCGCCAGGTGGGGTGGAAGATAGGGGTTTGGGACTGATATGAATTTGACGGTGTGCGTGTTTGCAAGTACTACACAAGTAATAAAACAAATCTTTTATTAAACTTCCTATTAGGGTCAATACAAGTTTCTAATTGTGAATAATTAAAATTCATTAACTTAATTGAGCTACTGCTTAATTGGTATACCATCAAATAAAACAATTCAATTATACATTTAAAGGTAACAATACATGCACCCAGGACTAAGTCAGTTTAATCATTAATCATCAATTTAATCTTATTTCAATAATAAAAGAGATGAGTTACTGGAATGCATCAATAATGGTTCGATCATCAGCAATCCCAGACTTTCACTTCACTAATCAGCGCGTTGCCTATCCTTTTACTAAGGGAAGTTTATCAATGCTTGCCATGCACTACTCGAGCGCATTGCGTGGCCCTTTTTAAAAACGGGAGGACCACAGTAACCCCAGCAAAACCCCTTACTAGAAAAGGAACAACGTTAGATTGCGCTTTGACACCTAATCAGTACTTCAAGCCGCATAAACATGCCAATTGCGAAGCATTCGAGTTGATACTGACTTAAGGTTCAGCTGCGCTCGTGACGCTGAAAGTGAATGTGTGAATAAATAGCAGGATAAATGGGAGAGCAGGATAAATCCAAAAGATTTGCATTCTAAATGGCTTGATTTCCAGTAACACATACGCTAAAACAGTCTAATATGCTATGTATTACAAAGCTAAAGTTCTTGGACTTTTTCCTATTGACGAAGGTAGGTTCTCATGCCGAGCTATCATCAGAAACTGTTCATAGTTTGCAATGGACATTCCTGAAGGTAGAATCAATACTTGATAAAATGACGTGGGTGTTTCAGTAACTGAGGTAGAATTATCAATAAAGTACTTCAAAATCGGGGGGAGGGGGGAAGACGCACATAACATGTAACAATCTCACCAGTTTTCGCATTCACATCACCTACACCATCCAGCACCAATGTTCTCCCTTCGAATCTTATTACCACGGGACGCTAAAACTATGGCTCCATTCGAGAAAAACAGAACATTAATTTGCACTCTAATTATAATCAATTTAAGAGTAAAACAGTTTTCATTCTTTAAGTATTCTTTAAGCAGATAGAACATATACTTTTCCAACCGCTCGAACACTCATCAGAAACAAAACAGACATGTCGGCTTTTTTCTCTCACTTACGAAAGTCTTTCTTTCTCCAGCAACAACATTCAACTCCTCCTTTTTTCAATTAGTAATTTTTCAACATTACATATTTGAACAACAATACCACGTTGGAGCCTGGCAATGATCCTCCGAGAATTTTCTCCGAAGAACAGTGTCAAACTCCAACAATAACGGCCGCTGTTGCTTTCCCTATTGTTGAGCAACAGCTGACGCCACTTTAAAAAAACAGTTCTTAACCAAAAACAAACATATTTAAACATTCAAAAGTCGTATTGTTCAATAAAACACATTAATCTACCTATCTAAAACGATCTAATCACCGTTATTTGATATAAATAAGTAAATGGACCCAAATAGGACGTAAAAAATATAAAAGAAAAACCCACAAGTAAACTAAGATAACAATAGATTTGTTCAAAAAAATAATAATAATAAAATACATGAAAACATCTAAACAACCAGCAAGGATTAATGCTGAAAAAAATGTAATAAAACAATCAAGGTTCCCACCGGACCTAAGTGACACCCCACGGAAAACACTACACTGACATGGAATGTCACAAAGTAATCTCTTATTTCACTTTCCTGAAAAACACCTCAAGGAGAGATAACATACAACATTGGAGACAGGAAAATCCTTTGTCTTATAACAGTTTTCATTTTATAAGTTGTGACCTCATCCCATTGATACAAAGTCTGCAGGATTGATATCTAATCACCGTAGTGAGTGAATCAGTTAGATCCACAGATGTGCTGGTTTAGTGCCACACTTGTACCAGAAAGCTCTGGTCTAAGAGTTTCGAGTTTTTTAATAAAATCATTAACCCTTGTCTATTTCTCATACGGTTGTTCAGTTTCCTTATTAAGTGCAAGAGATCTTTAATCCTTTGCTTCGGGAATGCACAGCTGGATGCTTGTCTATTAAACCTTGTAAGAATTTCAAAAGACGATTCAAAAAACTTTTGAAAGAATCTTCATGTATGTATTAATTATAGAGATTGGTCCAGGCTCCACGATGACACTTGCTCCTTCCTTCTTAAGAACAAGTACCATATTTGCACATGTAAAGTTCGGAAACATTATCCCACCTTTAATGATTTCATTAAAGAGATCCACCAAGATAAAATATATGCCCTCTAACTTTTACATATCTGCCGGAAAACTATCACAACCCGGTGATGAATTTTTCTTAAGCGCATTTACCGGGTTTGCAAAAGTTCTGTTACACCTGCGGATGCGTCGATATCAAGGGGTGGAAGCATCCATGGAGCAAATGCTGTTGAAGACGTGGGCGTTACTATAATGTAATGTATAAGGGGAAGATCTCAAAGATGGTCCACGTGCAAGCAGACCTCGCGGTATCAATCGAGTAGGTGTCAGAAAAGCCTTCGAACGTGACCCGACTTTCAAAATGACATAGTTCGCAAAGAAAAAGATTTCTGTGGCCACGGTATCCAGAGCCATCAAGGTAGAGGGTGGAAAAAGTGAGGCGCGTGGCAAGACCTTTGCTGATGGATGGCATGCGAGAAAAACGTCGGGAGCGCTGTCGTCGCCTTCTCAACGACTTGAAGAGCTATAACAATTGCATTGTCATCTGTTCTGATGAAAAAACCTTCACGGTCGACCCGGTCTTCAACAAGCAGAATAACCGCATGGTCAGCTTCGGCCAGGACATCTCTGAGGTCCGCTACGTGACTACAACCAAGCACCCAGCCTCAGTGTTAATGCTCGGAGTCGTAGCGTCGAACGGCATGAAAATGCCGCCAATCTGGTTCCCGACCGGTTACAGGCTTACCGCGGCTGACTGCAAGGACATCTTGACCAAGATCATAGACGGTGCCCCGGCCCACAGTGCCAAGACCGTTCAAGAGTAGTTGGGGTCGAAAATGAACTTCTGGTCGAAGGACTTTTAGCCTCCTCAGCCACTCGACCTCAACCCTCTTGACTACATATCGACAACAAGGCCTGCAAGATCCGTCACAGCAACGTCGACCAGCTGAAAGCATCTGTAACCGCGTGTGGACCGCCATCAAGAAAGACTACATCCGTAATCTTTGTCGGACCTTTAGACCGCGCCTAGAGCGTGTGCTTGCCGCCGAAGGCGGTTACATCGATTAATATACATTATGTACACACCAGTATCAATTCTGACAAGTAAAAACGGTGTCTAAATGCATCACACATGTAGTTATGTCATTTTTGCGGGGTCCTCACATGTGTAACAGAACTTTTGCAAAATCTGGTATTGCAGATTAACTTTCTGCTGACTAACATCTCCAATATCTCGCTCCTTGTTATCAACTATAAGAACAAAATCTATGAAATTGTGATTTATTTCATTTCTGTGCTCTACGTTTTCAAAAGACTTCCTGTAGTGGTGTTCGAAGCTTCCATAATAGCCTCAGATTCTCTCAGGATCTTCCCATCATAAATGTTCATAATATATACTGTTGTTGTTAGTAATCATTTTTAATAGCGTAATTCTTAATCCGTTTAAGGGAAGGTTATGCCTGAAAAATCGTTCAATTAGTAGTCTCTTGCCTTTTCTCTGTTTAAAAGTCTTTTATTTTCAGTCTTAGCAACTCTTTAAAAAATTTATATTGAGCTGTCATTTCATAGGTAGACTGCCTAATAGCGTGTTAAACCTCCATTATCCCTCAAAACCACATGTACTCGTTTGGCCATGGATTCCACGAGATGCTGAAAACGTCAACAGGAATGTTGTCCCATTCAGACATGAGAACTTCACGCAATTTCCGATGATTCGATGGAGTTGTAGGCAAGGGACGAACGTTCCTTACCAGCTCATCCCAAAGTTGTTCAATGGAGTGACTGCGCCAGCCACTGCATCAATGAGAACTCATTGTCATGTTCCTCGAACCAATCCATTTTGTGTGCTGGTGCATTATCCTGCTGGAAAGATCTCTTGAAGCATGAGGAGCTGGCGATGACGTCTTCTGGCTTCATTCATTCCCATCTTTCGGAAAAAACGGCGGATCTTATTTTTAAGAACAGCACGAAGATAAGAGATGGCGTTCCACGAATTGAGCGAACAATCTCAAGTGGCTCACATCATCAAGCAGAGAAACGTTCATGAACCAGCTGCGAGATGGCACTGTAACAGTTCCCAATGATTACGCTGGTATTGGAGGCTGCCAGGACCACTTGATGGCATTGTTGTCCGAGAAGGAACAAGGAATGACCTCCGTGGTTCTGACGGCATCAACAAACGCAATGTCGACAATAAATAGATCTAATCTAGCTGCTGAGAGTCCTTGGTAGTATGTGAACCCGCGTTGGTTCCTTCATGAAGAGTTTGTCCATAAGTCTAGCAGTGCGTTCTGCTGACACAAATGATGTACATATGCAAACGAAAAGATGTTGCCATCTGGATGGCAGTTAAAGTCACCAGCAATCACCATAGGTATAAATAAACACAGAAACACATCCAAGTCACTGAAAAATGTTCATTCCTCTGCGATGTTACACAGGGCGTACACATTAATCAGTCGGAAGGTGACATATTATGTTAAAATTTCCAGCGATATCCTCCTGCAGTCGTATCTCACATATAGTTAGTTGCCTGGATGAATGGGCTCAGGACAATGGTAGCTATCCCTTGGCCATGTGGGGCAGATGAATTTTTGAAAAACTGACTATTGGGGTAGCGACTACGGAGACCTTGAAATACGTGACAAAGCTGCATCGGTGCTAATTTCACTTCTTGGAATAGTAAAATGTCCGGCGCATACAAGGCGATAAACGTTGATAATACCGACTTCTTAAAATGAAAACCAAGAAACCGAACGTTCAATGATATGACTTTAATGATGACTTGGAGTTAATGAAGGCTGACCCGGTTCCGATGGAGGAGGAACAGTGGGCGCAGTGGTCTTATCCGCCAGTGCACAGGAGCGATGAGACGAGCAATCGGAGTTACTGGGAGCTGACCCGGTCACGCTCAGAGGAAAACATCTTAAGAGAGTAATTATACAGGGTTAGCACAAATAAATGACCGGTTTTTAAAAATTTATATTTACGAAACTCTTACACATACAACCCCTCCAAGAAAGTATGGAATACATACACAGTGGATGACACAATAATATTACACCTTCGTGACTAAGCAATTTATTGTATCAGAGGTAACACTGAGGCGAATTTTAGGCGAATGTGGCCGTGTTTTATCATATGCAATTGCCAAAGGTTATGAAAGATCACACATAGGAAATGTAACAGCATCTGCCTGACACCCCTGCAGTCAATTAAATATGGAATATGCGATTGGTCGCCAAATAAATTTGGAATAAGTAAAAACTATGCATCTAAACCGTAATGGAATCGACTTTGGTTAAGCTACACTTTGTATAAATGGGTGAGACCATGGCTTATTGTGCTTCATATTCAATTTGTGCTCGTATTTGTTCAATAATTGCACGTCTGATCATGGCACCTGTAAGAGCTTTCAGACGACATAAAAATGAAAGTAGTCAAACTCTAGTGGATGGTAAGAAGCAATCTGAAGTGGCGGAATTATTGAAATTAAACCAAGGAACGATTTCCAAAATTTGGAAAAAATATAGGACAACGGGAAATGTAAAGAATGTTCAACGATCTGGAGCCCCAAGGAAAACATCTGCCAGGGATGACAGACGATTAAGAGCTATCGTTAAGGGCAATATAAGCTTTACTGCTGCACAAATAAACAAAGAATGGCAGCCAGGCGGCATACATGTATCCAATAAAACTGTAAGAAAGCGATTAAAAGACATGGGATATAGCTTTTGCAAGGCTAAATGTAAACCCTTCATGACGAACACGCATAAGAAACAACGTTTGAGTTGGGCAAAAGAGCATCAAGCTTGGACTCAAGATGACTGGTCAAGGGTGCTCTTTAGCGATGAGTCGAGAATCTGTATTGGTGGAGGTGATGATGCTGGAACTTTCATATGGAGACTACCTTCTGAAAAGTTCAATTAACAGTGCCTGCGTTCTACTCGGAAATTTCCTACCTCAATCATGATATGGGGCTGTACTTCGGCTTGTGGACCAGGACAGCTATGTATTTTAAACACTACTCTTAATGCAGATGTCTATTGCGAGATTATTGAAGGCTTTCTAGTCCCAACTATTGAACAGCAGTTCCCTGAGGATGACAATGTTACATTCCAGGACGATAACGCGTCGTGCCACAGAGCCAAAAAAGTGGTAGAGTTTTTGAAAACTAAAGGGATTCAGCAACTGCCATGGCCTCCCAATAGCCCTGATATCAATCCCATTGAAAACTGTTGGTGGGGACTGAAGCAACTGGTACACAACGAACACCCAACAACAAAACAGGAACTGAAGAATGCTCTACGAACATGTTGGGTAAACATCGACACCGAGTACTGCCGACAGTTAATAGAATCCATGCCCAGCAGAATCAGAGCGGTAATTAAAGCAAGAGGAGGTCCCACACAATACTAAGTAGGTTTGAAAACTCCATATTCCAAACTTGTTTGGCGACCTATCTCATATTCCATAATTCTTTGATTGCAGGGGTTTCAAGAAGACGCTGATATATTTCCTAAGCATCATATTTCATAACGTCTAGCGATTGAATTTCAAATATCAGGACCACATTAACATATAATTCATCTTTGTGTAACAATTGGAGAGAATAAATTGCTTAGTCACGAAAGTGTTATATTATTGTGTCATCCACTGTGTATGTATTCCATACTTTCTTGGAGGGGTTGTATTACAACATGTGATAAACGAAATTAAAGAAAATGTCACATACACCAAGTTTTTTTCGTTACAAATGTTCTATGTGTGACCTTTTATTACACGACAAACAATTAATCTGTAATCAAGTTCGTTCACACATTTTGTAGTATCACGCTGTCAGTGGTTCCTAATACTGCACAAATACATTCAAGTTCTTGCAGTATTGTCGGTATTGGTGGTTCATAAACAGTAAACAATGTTTTTGATGTAAATCTATAAAAAACTTGGTATGTTTTTCTTCAATTTCGTGTATCACTTATTGTAATATGTGTAATAGTTTCGAAAATATAAATGTTTAAAATCCGGTCATTCATTTGTGCTAACCCTGTATAATAAATTGTAATAAAAATATAACTGACCTTACTGAACTGTGGATACCTTGAAGCAAAGGAGGAGACGTTGGATACCACTATTTCCACAAAGAATTTATTCATCATATCATAGATGTGTGACTGGTGTCAGTGTGTTTTGTTTATAGTTTTAGAAGAAATATATAAAATTTGTTCATTTTGAAACTATTTTCCCGGAGTTCGTTTGTTTGGTAGTTATAACTGTGTAGAATGAATTTTGTGCTCGTACTGTTTGTGGATGTAGTGGGTTTGAAACGTGTAAGTGCTGTGTTTGTGATTGTTGGTGGCGATTTGAAGAGTGAATGTTGTGTTGGTTGATTTACAAAATGTTGCTGGAAAATTATTATTATTTTTTTTTTTATAAATTTATATTTCGTTGTAGAAGTTGATTGTTATCCGTTGAGTCGATGATTACCGGGTAACAATCGCTTAAAAACTTTTCTGGTTAATCACTTGTTAATGAGTTGCGGTTGCTTTTTCCTTTGTTGGGAGTTCGTTTCTTTTTTCGAGTGTTAGGCACTGGATGACAGCGATTGGAGCTGACGACATGACAGCGATCGTTCGACCTTCTTCCCCTCCCCAATGCGGCGACATCGCTACATAGTCGGAAAATCATGCCAGCTAAATAAACGGAGACAATAAGCGGAATCAGCGTCGTTGCGGACGAAAAACGTTCAGATGGATAGACGTTGTTGCAAGCCATGATGTCTTTGGTTGGCCAAGGCGAGAAATTGTGCGTATGGAACGTTTGCCCGAGGTCTCCTGCTAAGTTGAGAAGATCCCTCGTATTGAAGCTCTGCAGACTGGTGAGAGCGTTCTGTTTTTTTTAATTGATTTCGCGTAGTCAGTCCAATTGTTTTAACGGGGTCTACTGGTACAAGTCGCAACAAAAAGTGCAACGAGTCCTTTAATCAATGGACATATGTATGTTCACGTTAAACTGGAAACAGTTATTTGATAGCTTGATTTCAAAGATTGAGAAAGTAAATGGAATGCTAAGATAGAGAGCCTCTCCTGATAATAGTAGCTTTCATTTTAAGCTCCAACCGAGATCGGTGTCCTTTTGTGGTTAACAGACTACAGTTATAGATTTGAATTAATGATTTGTTTTTTCTTGTTGTCTGTTTATGTATGAGAATACATTTATTCTTAGGATTATTTACTTAGTAGCTGAGTATGATAATTAACTTAACCAGAAGGTACACATATGGTATGCTAAGGTTTGTTAAATTATTGTCAGGCAAGATAATTGCGTCTCTGAACGTATATTAGCACACAGAGGGTGGATTAATAGCGTCTTAATTGCTCTTAATTGCCATAGGTGGTAGTTCACATTAGTTGTAACGGGGTTAATGCTCTCTCCCCGATTTTCCGAACCTAGGGTACTGAATGTGGATCTTAAGGGAAACTTTGATTAAAGGAGAGCACGACGCGTTCTTGAATTTATTCTGTTGTGCTAACAGTGTCGGGACAATATGTTGCCAAGAAGACAATAGTATGAGCAACTTGTCTATGTTGAAATATCAGTTAAGACTTGTTATTGTAGCAAGAGTTTTGAACTTTTTAATAGATTATTTGTTCAAATTTTGGGGCCCCAAGCTTAAATTAGATGACTAATTATTCAATGCTTAATGCTATAATTATCTTAAAGAAATAAAATTGGATTTTATGATTCACTCTCATCTACTCCTTATATCACAATCATATCACCCGTGCAAGTTCCAGAAAAACCCGCACCTGTTCGCGTGGGTGGTTACTGAGGTTCTGAGGTGCCTTTTGGCTCCACTCCACCCACGCCTCAGGGCACACATGTACATTTTGACCAGGAAGATGGCTTCAGTATGAATCAATTAACAGACAATCGACAATCGAATAGTGAAGTGTACATTTCTTCAGATGGGACGAAAGCAGCGCTTTCACAAAGCTCATCGAACCAGAATAACCAACCCAAGCGATCTTCAATGTTATACAAAAAAGAAAATAAGATTGGCGACTGTCAGAAACAAAATACAAACAAAATTTAAAAAAACGAAAAAGATCATCATCACATCTTCCAGTAGTCCGGGAAAGAAACGTTGCTGATGTCTTCAAAGTTTATGTCAAGAATGTGCCTGGGTTTTCGATACTTCATATGCCACTTCATATCCATTGAGTTTTTTCAGTATTCCAGTCACTAGGTCATTGTCGTGAATCTTCAACTGATCGTCAATTAACAGAGTAAACAGCAGGTTATTTATAACAGTTTTAAACCAATGAGGAAGAAGTAAGAAAAAACTTAAGATTTAAAAAGGGCAACCTTGCGTGCCCATTTGCCCTTTTTCCCCACTTAAGTTTTTTCTTACTTCTTTCTCATTGGTTTAAAACTGTTATAAATACCCTGCTGTTTACTCTGTTAATTGGATCATCAATTGGGGTCATCAATCACCTCTACTCATCAGGAATCACCTCTACTCATCAGGAATCACCTCTACTCCTTTTCAGGTATCTTCTCATTATTCATATTTCACGGTGCGCCCTTTTCAGGGCGATATTCACCTTCTGTTACGTCTTATGTACTGGTCCCTGGCGTTGGAATTGATATTCCCGTAAACCAGTACATCAAGACGCTCATTATCCTTCTGGGTCCCTGGCGTTGGGATTAATTTCCTCGCAAACCTAACTAAGGACATCTTTTCATATCGTCTATTATTATTCTTATCATTCAAGAGTCGGTCCCTGGCGTAGAATTAATTTTCTCGCAAACCTGACTTGTTCTTTTTTCTTAAGGCTAGGTGCGTCCTTCTTAGGACGGCTTCTTTAGCACACACCTAGCTACGAGGTTATTCTCCCCCCCCCCTTCCCCCG